>JBBGZY010000265.1:7840000-8127500 GCA_037952925.1 Lithobates clamitans
AGTTAGTTTTTTGCGAGCTCTGCACAGTGTTCACCTAAAGCTACCTGTAGAAGGTTGGTGGTTTTTTCCTGATCCTATCATTACCGCAGGCAGCTAAATAAGCTACAAGTTAGTTTTTTGCGAGCTCTGCACAGTGTTCAGCTAAAAATACAAGTTAGTGTAGTGCGAGCTCTGCACAGTGTTCAGCTAAAGCTACCTGTAGAAGGTTGGTGGTGTTCTCATACTATAGGCATGCAGTTGATTTTGCTAGCTGCAGTATCAGTATATATATATATATATTTATATTGTCCCCCTTATACATTGTAAAGCACTGCGTAAACTGTTGGTGCTATATAAATCTCGTATAATAATAATAATAATTATTATTATTTATATTTATGTATATATATATATCCCAGCTTAGTGCAGCTACGGGCCATTAGTATGTCTGGAAGGCCAACAAGGAGAGGCAGACAGTCACAAGCCAATAAAAGAGGGCAAGCAGGCTCTGTGTCTAGAGGCAACAGTGCTGGTCGTGGAGACGGAGCATCCTCATCAGCCCGTGGCCGTGGGACACGCTTGGCCTTTTCTTCAGCAGCTAGCCATGTTGAGCCACAACATGCGGAAGACTTGGTCGAGTGGATGACCAAGCCGTCCTCATCCTCCTCATCCTCTCTCACCCATGCTCAGGGTACTTTGGCAAAGCAGCTGCCAATGTGGCCTCTTCCCTCGGCTCAATGGCATCAGTGACTCCTTCCCTAGCCCCACCATGTCCTCCTGAGCAGTCTCTCGAACTGTTTGACCACAGCGTTGGGTACATGCACCAGGAGGATGCCCAGCGTTTAGAAGGCTCTGATGATGATACTGAGCTAGGTGAAGGCAGTAACGTGAGCACGGACAGAGGGGGTGCCCAACAAGGACAGCAATCTGGCAGTCATGCTCCCCCTGCTGCAGCATACTGCCAGGTTTGCTCCAGTGATGAGGAGGGAGGGGATGATGATGTCACTGACTCAACATGGGTGCCTGATAGGAGAGAGGAGGAGGAGGAGGAGGCACATCACCAATGAGGCAGGATGCCCTCCAGGGGCCAGCCTAAGGGCAGCACACTGACTGCATCACACCCCAAAGCACCGCATGTGCAGGGCGCTGCTGTCTCTGCACGTTATTACAAAAGTTCTTTGGTGTGGGCCTTTTTTGAGACGAGTGCATCAGATCGCACAGATTGCAACATATGTCTCAAGCGTATCTCGCGTGGCCAAAATATCTCCCGCTTGGGCACCACATGCTTGACCAGACATATGTTGACCTGCCATGCAGTTCGTTGGCAAGTGTATCTAAAAGACCCACACCAAAGAACAAAGAGGACCTATCCTTGCTCCTCATCAGCTGAGATCTCCAACCCCACGAGACCTTCAGTCCTCTCTGAGACCTGCACTGAGAAGAATGAAGGTGTAGAATTAGGTGTGTCACAGCCAAGTACTTGTGGGCAATCTGCTTTCGGTACACCGGCGGCAGATTGTACCAGGCAAATTTCCCTGCCCCAGCTGCTGCACCGCCGAAAGAAGTTCGCTCCCAGCCATCCACATGCCAAGCGGTTGAATGCTAGCTTGGCAAAATTGCTAGCACTTAAACTGCTGCCTTTTCAGTTGGTAGACTCTTCCGTGAGTTTGTGGAATGTGCGGTTCCTCAGTGGCAGGTACCCAAACGCCACTTTTTCACATGGAAGGCGATTCAAGCTCTCTACCGGCATGTGGAAGGCAATGTCCATGCCTCGCTGGACAGGGCGGTAAGGTGCATATTACCGCTGACTCATGGTCCAGCAGGTATGGACAGGGACGTTACCTAAGTTTCACCGCGCATTGGGTGACTCTGCTGGCAGCTGGGAAGGATGCAGAACAAGGTGCAGTAGTGTTGGAGGTTGTTCCGCCACCACGTCTCCAAAATGCCACTACTAATGATTGTGACACACCTCTCTCCTCCACCCCCTCCTCTTCTTCTTCCTCCATGGCCTCTTCCTGTGCTTTGTCCTCGGAACCAGCAGTGCTCTGTAGCCGTTCAAGGGGCTACGCAAGTATGCAGGCCAAAAGATGCCATGCGGTGCTTGAGCTGGTGTGATTGGGGGACAGGAGCCACACTGGGGCAGAGGTTCTGTCAGCTCTGCAGTGGTGGATTCAGAGGTGGTTGACCCCACGCCAACTTAAGGCAGGAGTGGTTGTTTGCGACAATGGCACCAACCTCCTCTCTGCCCTCCGACAGGGACAAATGACCCATGTGCCCTGTTTGGCTCACGTCCTTAACTTGGTGGTGCAGCGGTTCTTGGGCAGGTACCCGGGCTTAAAGAATGTCCTGAGGCAGGCCAGGAAAGTCTGTGTGCATTTCCGCCGGTCATATAATGCCAGTGCTCAGCTGGCAGAACTCCAAAAGGAGTTTAACCTGCCCAAGAACCGCCTAATCTGTGATATGCCCACCAGGTGGAACTCAACGTTGGCCATGCTGCGGCGGCTGCAAATGCAGCAGAGGGCCATCATCGAGTACCTGTGCGACTATGGCACCAGGACAGGGTCAGGGGAGCTTGGTTTTTTTCCCCACGCCAGTGGGCCATGATCAGGGATGCATGCACTGTCCTGTCAACATTTGAGGAGGCCACGAGGATGGTGAGCAGTGACAGTGCATGCATCAGTGACACTGTCCCCCTTGTCCACCTGTTGGAGCACACGCTGCATGGAATAATGGACGGGGCACTTGTGGCAGAACAGAGGCAGGAAGAGGAGGACTTCCTTAGCTCTCAAGGCCCCTTTATCCAGACAGCGTTCCAGCATGCCCGCCAATCACACAGGAAGAGGATGAGGAGGAGGAGGAGGATTGTGTCAGTATGGAGGTGGAGCCTGGCACTCAGCATCAGCAGCAGTCTTTAAGGGATCAGTCCCAAGAAACACATGGACTTGTATGTAGCTGGGAGGAGGTGGCTGCGGACCATGTCGTCCTTAGTGACCCAGAGGACTCCGGACCGAATGTCTCAGCAAACCTACGCTGCATGGCCTCCCTGATCCTGCAAAGCCTGCGTAAGGATCCTTGTATTCGTGGTATCAAGGAGAAGGACCAATACTGACTGGCAACCCTCCTTGATCCACGTTACAAGGATTCAGACAATTTTTTTGTCCGCAGCCCCAAGGTATGATCGGTTTCAGCAACCATCGCCAGCGTCTGTTTTACATGGTGCAGGAATATCTAGGTGCAAGATCTGACTTGGACACCTTTCCCACCGAAAATCCTCTGGGTTACTGGGTCTTGAGGATGGATCACTGGCCAGAGCTTGCACAGTATGCAATTGAGCTACTGGCCTGTCCTGCATCCAGCGTTCTTTTGGAACGCACATTCAGTGCTGCTGGAGGCTTTGTAACCGATCACAGGGTGCGTCTGTCCACCGACTCGGTCGATCGACTGACCTTCATAAAAATGAATCAGTCTTGGATCACCACCAGCTACCAAGCACCTGAGGCTGATGTAACCGAATATTTTTTTTTGAAATCTCAGATCCCTTCAAAGACTGCCTATGCTGATGCTGAGTGACTATCCTGAGTAATTATCCTCTTCCTCCTCAATGATCACGCTGATAGCTTGTAAGAACATTTTTGGTTCTGGGCGCCGCCACCAGTGCCTAAGGCCCAATTCTTCAGCTCCTGTTTAACAGGGGCATGTAATTACAATTTTAGATGCAATACTTTGCAGCAGGGCTAGTTCCTGTGTTCCAACTAGAGTATCTGTGAGGGGTTGCAGTGTTGTGGCACCAGCACCAGTGCCTAAGGCCCAATTTTTCAGCCCCTGTTCAACAGGGGCATGTAATTACAATTCTTGATCTAATATTTCACAGCAGGGCCCGTTTCTGCACTCACCAAGAGCGAGTAAGGACTTACAGTGTTGTGGCACCAGCACCACCACCACCACCAAAGGCCCAATTTTTCTGCCCCTGTTCAACAGGGGCATGTAATTACAATTCTTGATCTAATATTTCACAGCAGGGCCCTGTGAGGGTATATAGGGCAGGCCCCTACTTTCAAACATCCAACTTACAAACGACTCCTACTTGCAAACGGAAGGAGACAACAGGAAGTGAGATGAAATCTACCCCTAGGAAGGGAAATTCTCTCCTGTAAGAGTTAATATGGGAAAAACATTTCTCCTTGCCACTGATGCTTTATCGTCAATCCTTGTTTCACAAAAAAACCCAAATTTTCAAAAAACATTTGTCATTGGGACAAAAAGTGAGGTGAAATCTTCTGAAGAGGAGCACAGACAGCAAAACAAATGTCACAGGGGTGATAACCCTTCCCTATGTTTTCCAAAAAGCTTAAAATAGATTTTTTGGCTGGAGCTAAACAAGTTAAAAATGTACCAGTTCAAAATTACAAACAGATTCTACTTAACAACAAACCTACAGTCCCTGTCTTGTTTGCACCGCCTGTATACTGCTGTTCAGAGTACAGAGCCTGTCCTTTTTTAATTTGGGTGTGGGGTTCCTCTTAATATCCATATAAGACCCAAAGGGCCTGGTAATGGACTGGGGGGTACCCATGTCGTTTGTCTCACTGATTTTCATCCATATTGCCAGGACCCGACATTACATTAAAGCCGCAAGCAGTTTTAAATGACTTTTTTTCTTTTAAAAATGACATTTTGTGTAGGGACTGTTCTAAGCACTGGAAACATGCACAACTTTACAGGCATACTATAGACACCAGGTACGATATTTAAAGGAATATTTCACTTTTTTTTTTTTTACTTTAAGCATCATTAACCACTTCCCCCCCGCCCTATAGTGGATTGACGTCTGGGAAGTGGTTCCGTTATCCTGACTGGGCTTCATGTGACGTCCAGCAGGATAACAAGCCGCCGGGGGCATGCATTGCGGCGATCGGTGGATCGGTGTGTCAGCCTGACACACCGCTCCACCGATCTTGTTAAAGAGCCTCTGGTGGAGGCTCTTTACCACGTGATCAGCCGTGTCCAATCATGGCTGATCACGCTGTCAATGGGAAGAGACATTGATCGGCTTTTCCTCACTCGCTTCTGACAGACGCGAGTAGAGGAGAGCCGATGGCCATCCACATGTGCCCAATGTGCCCAATCTGTGCCAATCAGTGCCCACAAATGGGCACTGATTGGCACCATTATTTTCCAGATCTGCCCAGCAATGCCCCCAATATGTTTTATCAGTGCCACCTGTCATTGCCCATCGGTGCCACCTGTCATTGCCCATCGGTGCCACCTGTCAGTGCCCATCTGTGCCCATCAGTGCCCATCAGTGCCCACCTATCAGTGCCCATCAGTGCCACACATCAGTGTCACCCATAAGTACCCATCAGTGCCACCCATATATACCAATCAATGCCACCTACGAGTGCCCATTGGTGCCACCTATGAATGCCCATCAGTGCCGCATACCAGTGCCACCTATCAGTGCCCATCAGTGCCACCTATCAGTGCCCATCAGTGCCGCCTATCAGTGCCCATCATCAGTGCACGTCAGTGCCACCTCATCAGTGCCACCTCATCGGTGCCCATCAGTGCCACCGTATTAGTGCCTGTCAGTGCAGCCATATCAGTGCCCGTCATTGAAGGAGAAAACGTACTTATTTACAAAAAATTTTAACAGAAACAAAGAAAAACTTGTTTTTTTTTCGAAATTTTCATTCTTTTTTTATTTGTTGCGCAAAAAATAAAAACTGCAGAGGTGATCAAATACCACCAAAAGAAATCTCTATTTCTGGGAACAAAATGATAAAAAATTGGGTACAGTGTAGCATGACCGTGCAATTGTCATTCAAATTGCAACAGCGCTGAAAGCTGAAAATTGGCCTGGGCGGGAAGGTGTCTAAGTGCCTGGTATTGAAGTGGTTAAAATCACTTCTCCCGAAAAACGGCCGTTTTTTAAAAATTTTTTTGCAATTGATACATGTCCCCTTGGGCAGGACCCGGGTCCCCAAACCCTTTTTAGGACAATACCATGCAAATTAGCTTTTAAAATGAGCACTTTTGATTTCGAACGTCCGAGTCCCATAGACGTCAGTGGGGTTCTAACGTTCGTGCAAATTTTCGGTCCGTTCGCAGGTTTTGGTGCGAACCGAACCGGGGGGTGTTTGGCTCATCCCTACTCTCAAGTAAGTCTTTCAGTGTGGCTCTCCTGCAGGCTGCATAGCTGGTCATTCACTGTGGTGGTTTGGAGTGTCCCAGTAACTGGAGAGCAAATTCCACCGCTGCCAACCAATGTAACAAGCCCCTGCTCGCTCGGTTCCACTCTCCCGACACTCTTCTGTGGCTATTGAATCAGATTTCAGATCGCAACGTCTGATGGTTCAGTCATCTGATGCTCCGGGAATCGAACTACAGCTATGTGCCATTGGAATCCAGTTGTGTTAGCTCAGAACAAACACCAGGAAGGCTGTATGTAAGTTCAAACAGGAATCTCACTTTTTTTGATGCACACAACACACTTTTATACACAGTTTGAACACCCCACCCCCAACAACCACTTTCCTATTGGTCAATTGTAAAGTACACTCTAGTCTTCATTCAGGTCCTCTTGTCCATGCAAATGAGGACTTGAAACAGGGTTAGCAGAGATTGGTCCGATAGCTTGAATAGGAGGACTGATATGTGTAATGACACAGAGAAGCCCCAGGGGGTATTTAAAGTACTTAAACAAATGGTCAAATACAGAACAATGCCTTCCTTCCAGACCATGGAGCCGTCTGGAGGGGGTTAGCCTTAAGACAGGGCAGAACACTCCCCAATGTGTAATAGAATCAAAGGAGAAATACTTCAGTATTCCAAGCTTAATGACAATCCAGTATTCCAAGGCTCTAGCAATTGGAGCAGATGCTCTGATAGTTCCATGGAGCCAGTACTCCCTGGTTTATGCTTTCCCTCCGATCCCTCTCCTTCCACATTTATTGTGCAGGATTCAGAGACAGGGGGTTTCATTCATTCTGAAGGCCAGAAGGCCATGGTTCCCGGAGATTGTGAGACTGATGATAGACGGGCCATGGACGCTTCCACATCACCCCAATCTACTGTCTCAAGGTCCTATATTCCACCCCAATTTACAGTCTCTAAATTTGATGGCATGGCTATCGAAACCAGGGTGTTAAAGGACCGTGGCATCTCAGGACCAGTGGTGTCTACTCTAGTGAATGCAAAAAAAGCTGTCATTAGGAAAATTTATCATAAGGTCTGGAAGACTTATATTGCTCGGTGTGAAGCCAGAAAATGTCATCCTCGGAAATATGTGATTGGGAGAATTCTCTCTTTTCTACAGTCTGCTGTGGAAATCAAATTGGCTTTGAGTACAATCAGAGGTCAGATTTTGGCCCTATCAGTATTCTTCTAAAGGCCTTTAGCCTCCTATTCACTGATCCGAACCTTTATGCAAGGGGCAACTTGCTTGCTTCCCCCCATTAGGCCACCTATGTGTCCTTGGGACTTAAACTTGGTGCTGTCTGTGTTAAGGCCCATACACACGATAGGACCTTTTGACAACAAACATGCAAATTAGCTGTTTTAAGGCAACATCCTACTGTGTGTACGTTCCATCGGACAAACTTTTTCGGTTTTCATAGCACAAATGTTGGCTGTGCAAACAGACAAACTTTCCGGCAACAAAAGTCCTATGGTGCAAAATCCTATCGTGTGTACACACAAAAGTTGACCAATGCGTGGCGGTAAAGAGCTGAAAAGCCACGTGATTGGTGAAAGTTGGCTGAAAAAGTCCTGCAGTGTGTATGCTTAATTAGTTTACGGCCAACGCCCTTTGTACAAAAATCCACAGGAAAGTTTGTACAAAGTCCAATCGTGTGTATGAGCCTTACCAGACACAACCATTTGAACCTATTAAAGAAATTCCATTAGACTTGCTTTTAGGCAAGCTAGCCTTCCTGATGGCTATCACCTAGGCTAGAAGGGTGTCAGAGTTGGCGGCCCTTTCATGCAGGGAACCGTACTTGATCCTTCACCATGACAGAGTCGTGTTATAACCTGTTCTATCCTTTTTGCCAAAGGTAGTGTCAGCCTTTCATTTAAATCAGGATATTATTTTGGCTTCTTTTTTCTCTCAGCCTCGTTCGGTGGAAGAGAGACGACTGCATACTTTGGATGTTGTCCGGGCAGTCAAGGTTTATTTGTCTAGATCTGCGTAGATCCAAAGATTTTTTTTGTTTTACCAAAAGGACCCAAGAAGGGGCAGGCAGCTCCAAAGCTTCCATTGCCAATTGGGTCTGTCAATTGGTCATTCAGGCCTACGGTCTGAAACATAAAGATCCTCCCTTTAGGGTGAGAGCTCATTCTACCAGGGGTGTAGTAACCTCCTGAGTTTTCGCCATCAAATATCTGTGGCTCAGATTTGTAAGGCTGCTACCTGGTCTTCAGTGCATACATTCACAAAATGTTATTAAGTGGATGTTCGAGCAGCCGAGGATTCGGCTTTCGGACGCAGTGTACTGCGGGCTGCCGTATAAGTTCTGATGGCTATTGTTTGGCAGAGTGTTTCCCTCCACTCAAGGCTATTGCTATGGGACATCCCAGCAGGTAATGAATATTAGCCTGACTCTGTGTCCCATGATGTGCTCAAAGAAAAGGATTTTACAGGCAAGTATGATGTAAAAATCCTATTTTTTTCCAAAAAAGTAAGACCGCTGCGCAAATACGGTATGACAAAAAGTATTGCAATGACTGCCATTTTATTCTCTAGAGTGTTAGAAAAAAAATATATAATGTTTGGGGTTCTAAGCATTTTTCTAACAAAAAAAAAAGATTTAAACTTGTAAACAACAAATTTAAAAAATATGCCCGGTCCTTTAGTTGTTAGGATAAGTAACACAGTTATGGGGAAAATTATTTGGGTTAATGAGCAGGGCAACCGGGTTTGAAGTTGTAAAATAGAGATTTTATGTGTCCTTTTGTAGACAGAAGAATCTGAACAAAAAGGAGGGACTTATAAGTTGACTCAAACATAGAAATATTATATTTAGAGTATAGCGTTTTAAAACTTGTATTCCATGAGATTTGTTCAAGAGTTCTTTTGTATCAAGGAATAAGAATATACGGTATAATGATGTAGCTTTTGCCAAATATCCATCATCATATAAAACATGTTTCTTTCTGTATTCTTGAACTGCGTTCCCTGAGTACTTGGAATTAGGGGTGTTATACTGCCAATGACCCTTAAGCTTATTTTCTGGGAAGTTATGCAGTTTGGCTATAGAAGTTATGTTCCAAGAAATATTGGTTAACCGCATCCCGACCAGTCACCGCAAAATGGCACGGGTGGGCGAAGCAACATTACCTTATAGCTGCCGCGATGATTCGTTTTAGAACAGATCAGTCTCCAGACCCAGGCCAATTATTTCTGGCCTGGACCTTCTGATCGGTTCTGACTAACAAAATCCTCCCCTGCCTGTGTAAGTGCAAACACAGGCAGGGGAAGTGATGTCATCTCCCCTCGTGTAACTCTTTTCCGTTCCAGAGAGAGGACATCCAAACATGAGTTTCACCAACACTACACTGACATAGTACACATAGGCACACATTTCAACCCCCGATCACTCCCCCAGTTAACCCCTTCGCTCCCTGTCACTGTGTCACCCAGTGAAGTTTTCATATTTTTCTTTGATCACTGTACTGGTGTCATTTGTGACACTGATCAGCCTTAGGGTAGAGGGTCTAGGACCCCCCTAAAGCCCCTAATAAAGGTTTAACCCCTTGATCACCCCATCACCAGTGATCACCGTATTAGTGTTACGGGTGACGCTGGTTAGTTAGTTTGTTTTTTTTATAGCGTCATATTTCTCAATAAAGGTTTAACCCCCAAAGGTTTAACCCCCAACCTCCCGATTAGTGCCAGTAGTGCTAACACCCACACATGCACCATACACCTCCTTTAGTAGTATAGTGTCTGAATGGATCAATATCTTTGATCTGATCATAACTATATTAGCGTCCCCATTAGTTAAGGGTTCCCAAAAATGCAGCTTTAGCGGGATCAGCCCAGATACCTGCTAGCACCTGTGTTTAGCCCCTCCACCCAGCCCACCCAAGTGCAGTGTCAATCGAACACTGTCACTTACAAAACACTAAACACATAACTGCAGCATTCACAGAGTCCGGCCTGATCCCTGCAAACACTAATGCCCTGTACACACGGTCGGACTTTGTTCGGACATTCCGACAACAAAATCCTAGGATTTTTTCCGACGGATGTTGGCTAAAACTTGTTTTGCCTACACACGGTCGCACAAAGTTGTCGGAATTTCCGATCGCCAAGAACGCGGTGACGTCAAGCACGTACGACGAGACTAGAAATGGCCAATTCAGAACCAAGCGAGGCACCCTTTGGGCTCCTTTTGCTAATCTCGTGTTAGTAAAAGTTTGGTGAGAGACGATTCGCGCTTTTTCAGACTCGTGGCTTTCAGATCGTTTTCTGCCGTTCAGTTTGTGCTTGTGGGTTTGTATCTGCTCTTCAGTGCGTGCAGTCAGTTCGTATCGGAGTTTTCTGTGCGATCTTGTCCGCTCGTTGCTGTTTTTCAGGTCGCTCTTCACAGGCCTTGCTGTTCTTCAGTGCGTTCTGTTACTTCGTTCTGAGCAGCCGACCATTTTCTAGCCATGTTTCGTATGCGTACTCCTCGTACAGTTCGTGCTGTGCGGGGGCTTGGTGTTGGGGTCCTGACCTTGACACAAGTCCAGTCCATGAACAGGGCGAGGAGGAGTTCATGGACCAAGAATTGGTTGCTTCAGCGTGACCAGTTCTGTCATATGCCTTTGCTCCGTGAGATCCGTGAGAATAATCCTGGTGATTTCAGGAATTTTCTCACTATGACGGACCCCGTATTTCACCGTTTGTTGGCTTCACTGACCCCCTATATCAGCAGGCAGGATACCTGCATGAGGCAAGCCATCACTGCGGAGCAGAGGTTGGTCGCTACCTTGCGGTATTTGGCCACAGGGAGAAGTCTGCAGGACCTCAAGTTCTCGACAGGCATCTCCCCCCAGGCTCTTCTTTGTGGACATTTACTGCTTGTGTTTGTTTTAGCTGATCCTGACAGAAATGTGTGGAGTGCAGAAAATGTCGTGATTGTGTAACCTTATACAAAGCACTGTTGGCTGTTATTTACTAAATGCAAAGACACTTTTCACTACAAGTGCACTTGCAACTGCACTGAAACTGCACTTGTAGTGCAAAGTGGATTTGCCCTTAGGAAATAACCCCCATTTTCTCATCAAACAACAATTACATCACCCCAAAAGTGTTGTAGCGTTGAGACAATAATCCACACATTCTTGATGAACAATCTTTTTAATACCAGCACAATCACATGTGCATTTACCAAAGGTTTTTCTGACAAACCGACATGTTTGTTGTATAACATATTTTGTGGTGTCATTATCCAAAATCAAAATGTGCATTTTATAGAAAACAGGCCTGTGTAAAACCCACAAGAAAGACACAAATCTTGATCTTACAAAGTTCACATTTGGTAGAACTTGAAGGCAATATCAGACAAGAGTATTTAGGAACTGTGTTTGATATTGCGTTCAGATGGGGGGAAATCACCCCTGGAAAAGCCAAATTTGGAAGATGCACACAAATTTCCCAATGTCAACATGTGCTATCTGCCATCAGGGGGGATCAAGGGAAGTGTTTTGGGGGAGAAAGCCCTTCCTCACCGTTACTTTATTATTGAGGAAGGGGTTGCACCCCCAAAACGCGTCCATTGATCTCCCGTGATGGCAGATAGCACATGTTGACACACTGTGTGCATCCTCCAAATTTGGCTTTGGGAAAAATCACAAAAACATTTCGCACATTGTAGCAGACAAAAGAAGAAAGTGATTTTGAGGGGCTTTAAACTCGCCCCAAAACATCAATGATGTTCTTATATTTTGGAATAACATCATTGATGTTTTGCTTGATGTTTTCCAATTGTAAATTACACCCCATGGTCTCCCCGATCAGGATCTGGGCACTTTCGGATGTGAAAGGATCTGGATCCACAACCTCACGATCACCTAAAAAGAAAGGAAACCCAAAATAAATTAGGTCTAAAAAAAATGCCGCCATCCATCTCTTATCTGAGCCTGTGGTTGCAGACACTCACCTGTTGTGGTGACTACTTCCACCACGTCTTCTTCCTCCTGTTCATCTTGTGTTGGGGGGATTTTCCCTTCTTCCAGAGGGGGGGGGGGCTCTGGTCTCCTCGGATGAGGGGTGTCCTCCGAGTCTTTTCTCCCCTATGTAAAACAAAAATGGTATAATTAGCACACAGATATTTGATGGCAGAACTATAAATAGGAAACATTGCTTGGAAGTGGGGTACAATTGTCTATTTTAGCCGAGTTCCAAGATGTAGCTTTTTTAGTGTCCTTTGTCAAGCTGCAATACTTTACCTGTTTGGTACAAGCTTCACAGATTTAGCCCCCCCCTATAGTATATACTGGAGCACCTGTGTGGCCCCCCTAATAAAAAGGGTGTTCTGGGGTCCCACACTAGTGCTCCAGTGTCCAGATGTGAAAACTGCTGCTCAGTGTCCTCTCCTTACACACAATCTAGTTTGCATTTCATTCTAGTAACAAAGCCATCTACACAACCCAATTCTTTAAAGACAAGTATAGGGCCTCAAAATGGTGGCCAAATGCATATGGGCTAAACAATGGTATTTTATAGTCCAAAAAAAATGTGTGATCCGAACGAATAATGTGCCCATGAAGATGAAAGTTGCCATTTTAAACTGTACAACAGTTCCTAAAAGCACATGGAGCAGCACGAACGTAATAAACACAAGAACAATAGGAACACAGCACAACTACTTACTTTTTTGCAGCACTCTCCGGATCTTTCTGTACTGCTCATGTTCTCGTAATTTCAGGTCCGACCACCGCTTCCTGAGCTGACCTTTCGATCGTCGTACCCCGAATTTCCGGTGCAGACTCCTGACCACTTTCGCCATGATCTTGGCCTTTCAGACATTGTGGTTGGGGTAAGGCCCATACTTTCCATCATAGTCGGCCTTCTTCAGGATGTCCACCATTTCCAACATCTCCCCAAAGGACATATTTGAGTCCTTAAATCTCCTTCTGGATCGGGACGTTTCAGGCTCCGGCCTTTCCTCCTCCTCCTCCTCCTCCTCGTTGCTGTAATTAGCACTATCCTGCTGTCTCTCCGCCATGTGCTCTTCCTCCACTGCGCCAAACAAAAAGGGGTGGGGAATAGAATAGAAAGAACATCAGGGGTGGGCGGAGTTATACGCATGCGCAGTGTGTATAAATCGTAACGCGCGCGTCTTACGTACGATCTGTGAGCGGAGGAAGGAGCATCGGAGACGCCGATCGTGCTAACGAAGGTAGGATCTAAACTTGCGCCTATACTGCTTCGAAATTGAAGCCTATATTGTAACAAGATTAGGGGAGTTTGGCCTGACATTAGGGTTTGTCTTGTGTTGTGTCTTGCAGAGAAAATGGATGGGTTCAACGACCACAATTTCCTGCCCCTGTTTATTGACAAGTACAGAGAGCTGCCCTGTCTGTGGCAGGTGAGACACCCCCACTATAACCATAAACAGAAGAGGCAGGCAGCGCTGGAGAAACTGCTGGAGTTGGTGAAGCCGGTGGTCCCCACAGCAACCATTCCTTATTTAAAAGCTAAAATTGGTGGCCTGAGGAGCACATATCTTAGGGAGCGCAAGAAGGTCACAGATTCCCAGAGGTCCGGAGCTGCAGCAGATGACGTTTATGTCCCCATGCTCTGGTACTATGAGAGACTGCGATTTCTGTCAGACCACACTGAAGTCAGGGAATCCCTCTCTACTCTTCCTTCCACGCTTCCTTCCATACCAGCTGAGGCTTCCGATGTCCAACCGGGGCCTTCCGGCCAGGAAGAAGTGGAGGAGCCCAGCTGGAGTCAGGTATAGCATTCTTCTACAGATTTCTGGGCAATAAAGAAATGATGTTTACTAGATGTTATTATTGATCACTAATTGCTGATTAAAAAAAGTGTTTTACATATCAATAGACAGTAGTGGGCACCCAAAATTGGGACAAGAATGCAAAATGCTGGGCTCAGAATGATAGTCTGTTATATTTGTTAACATTCAATTTGCAGCAGTCAGGAGGTGAAAATTGTGTGTGATTGATGAAAACAATACTAAAACTTTGTCCCTTTTTCATACACAGGAAGACCTCAGCCAGGAGGAGGCTGTGGAATGTGGCAGTCAGGAGGAGGCGGGGATTAGTGGCAGTCAGAAGGAGACGGGGATTAGTGGCAGCCAGGAGGAGGCGGGGCTAAGTGTCAGCCAAGAGAAGCCAGGGCCAAGTCGCAGCCTGACTGAGTCTCAGGTTCCTCCCCTCCGCCTGCCATATAAAAGGGCCAGGAAGGCCACTCCCAGTCCTGTGCAGGATTCAGTGTACAGGCTGATCCAGGAGGCTTCGGCGTCCCTCAGAGCCTTCCCCAGTCCTGAAGAGGCCTTTGCCTGCATGGCTGCCACCAAATTGCAGGGCATGCAGGAGGGCCAACGCAAGATCTCTGAGGACCTGATTTATAAAGTCCTTCGTAAGGGGGAGAGTGGGGAACTGACACCCAAGACGGATGTCATGGAGAGGGACGATCCTCCTCCTCCTCCTCCTCCTCCTCCTGCTGCCACAACTCCACCACCACAGCCAAAGCCTGGAAGAAAGCGTAGAAGGAAGACCACAGAGTGATTGTCCTGGGTTCAGTCTGGTCTGACAGAAGATGCAGTCTCTCATATGACCACAGCCTGGGGACACAGATGTCATCTGCTGCTTTCCGGATCTCTGGGACTTCTGGACCAGACTGCCCTCCCTTAGATAAGGACTCCTCAGGCCACCAATTTTGCTTTTAAATAATTGATGTCTGCCCTGGGAGTCCAAGGCTTCGCCCACTTCTGCAGTTTCTCCAGCGTTGCCTCCCTCTTTGTTTTTTTATAGTTGTGACCCCTTAATAAAATATTTTTAGGTAAATTCTACTCTCCTGTGTGTGTTTTCATCCAAAAAGGACAGTTTGTTGGTGAGTATTCAGGTACATTTCTAAAGTACAATGTGAAATTAACAAGGGACAACAACACCAAACAATCTCCTCCTACAGATTAAATAGAACAACATATCAATGGTGTTGTGGGAACTTGTCACAAAAAACACACAAACATTTTCGGGAATACAAATCAAAATCACCAAAAAAATAAAAAATAAAAAGAGAAACACAAAAAAAGATTCTACATTAAAGTAAAAAAAAAAAAAATAAAAAATATGTTGTCAGATGTGAGAAATCAAAATATATTGTGGGAATCCCGATAAATAGTAATGAAAAAAGTTTGTGAGAAGTGTGTGTGAATATGAGCATCAAAACGACTTAATTCTTGTCACATTATAAAGAAGAAGAGAGTGCGCTGTATTAAACCATTTTTTACATTGCAGCGTGACGAAAGTGCTTTATCCATTACGAACGCTAAGTTTACCAGAACGAGCTGTCCCGTGTCGGAATTTCTTCTGAGCATGCGTGGCACTTTGTGCGTCGGAACAGGCCACACACGGTCGGAATTGACGCGATCGGATTTTGTTGTCGGAAAATTTTATCTCCTGCTGTCCAACTTTGTGTGTCGGAAAATCCGATGGAAAATGTCCAATGGCGCCCACACACGGTCGGAATTTCCGACAACACGCTCCGATCGGACATTTTCCATCGGAAAATCCGACCGTGTGTACGGGGCATAACAGTTATTTGGTAGCGTTTGAAGCAGTCGCTGACAGCCAGGTGCTCTTTTTGCCTATGAGCCGTACTAGTGTACCAGTAAATTCAGAGGCCAAAATGTCCAATTAATTGTACACTAGTGAAGAGGCCTACACATTTCTGAGCATGACAGGAGAGTGAAGAGGAACTCACCCATCTGTCAGATTCAGGCTCAGAATATGAACCGGTAGACAGCAGCGGCACCCTGACAGATAGCTCTGACAACGGAGTAGTGGTCCCTGCCAAGGTCAGACGTACCCGACCCTGTTGTTCTGCTGTTGTTGAGGTGCAAGAACTGCAGAGCTCTCGTATGGAACAGAGAGCCAGTACTAGTGCCGCTCATCCTTCTGGTGAACTGGCAAGCACTAGCGGCCTAGTACATCCTGGTCGTACATCCAGCACTGCAGTAATGAGTCCCATAAGTGCAGTTCAAGCTGGTGAGGTGGCTAGCACAACTAGTGTTCCACAGCCACCAAGAAGGCAAAGACAGGCCCGTTGAGCCCATAGTGCCCTTCCTGCTGCATTTGCCAATCCGAAATGGGAGCCCACCACTTCTGCAGCACCCGTTCTTCCCCCATTCACTGGCCAACCCGGAATTCAGGTGGAAACAGTTGATTTTACAACACTTGATTTTTATTCACTGTTTTTCACGGAAGATCTCTATAGATCTATTGTGGACCAAAGCAATTTGTATGCTGGTCAGTTCATCACTGCTAATCCCCAGTTTACCCTTGCCAGAGATTGGAGACCTATTACGGTCTCCAAATTTAAGACCTTTCTGGGCCAATCCCTCCTCATAGACATAACTAAAAAAAATGAGTTGCGGTCATATTGGTCCACTGACCCAATTCACCATATGCCCTTATTCTCTGCCTCCATGACCAGGACACGATATGAGCAGATCATGTGGTTCATGCATTTCAATGACAATGAACTCTGTCATCCTCGGGGGGATCCTGAATGCGATCGGCTCTACAAAATTTGGCCCCTCGCAAACCACTTCAACCAGCAGTTAGCAGCCTTGTTTACTCCAAATGAAGTTGTCTGCATTGATGAGTCCCTGCTTAAGTTTTCTAGCCGCTTGTCATTCAAACAGTATCTTCCCAGCAAGCATGCCAGATATGGGGTCAAGATGTATAAGCTCTGTGACAAGACAACAGGCTATACATATAGTTTTATGGTTTACCAGGAAAGAGGTAGTTATGTAGAGCCAGAGAACTGCCCAGACTACATAGGGAGCATTGGTAAGATTGTGTGGGACTTGGTGTCACCCTTATTCAGAAAGGGGTACCACTTGTATTTGGACAATTATTACACGAACGTGCCACTTTTTAGTCACTTGTTTGATCATGGAATTAGCGCATGTGATCTAATCACCGGGGCTTACCCCAGCGGCTTGTAGATTCCTGTCTTAGGCTGGGGGAGAGAGCTAGCAAATTATTACACTTCAAGCTGGCTGTGGAGTGGAGGGATAATAAGATTTTTTTTGTTCTGTCCTCCCTTCACGCAGACACGATGGTCCAAATTCAAACGGCGACTGGTGTTGTGGAGACACCCCTCTGTGTCCATGAATACAACTTTAATATGGGAGGGGTGGACCTCAACAACCAGTTGTTGGTGCCGTACCTAATTGCCCGTAAGGCCAGACGCTGGTGTAAAAAAGTGTCTGTATATTTATTCCAATTGGCTCTGCTAAATGCTTATGTGCTATACAAAGCTTCAAGACAAACTGGATCCTTCCTTAAATTCCAGGAAGAGATCAACACAGCCCTTCTGTTTCCAGACGGTGCTGTGGCCCAACTTCCCAAATCCAAATGCAGTGAGCCAGCTGCATGAGAGGCATTTTCCCTATGTCCTCCCTGGTACCCCTACCCAAAGAAATCCCCAATGAAGATGTCATGTCTGTAGAAAGCGTGGATTAAGGAGTGACACTCACTTTTATTGTTCCTCCTGTCCTGACCAACCTGGTCTTTGCATTGGTGAATGTTTTGAATGGTACCACACACTAGTGGAGTATTAGCTTGGGGTACAGCATTGCACAGTCCTAGGGAACACTTACACAGAGTCTTGAAAGATGAGATGGCCATCACATTTTAAAGGAGACCCTAATCTGGAAGGGTTACAGTTTAAAGTTTATATAAAAGTGCAAAAAAATAAAAAATAAATAAAGCCAAAAATAGTTGTGGTTTTCTTTTTCTTCTCTCTCTAATGTTCGTTCTCTATTGTCCGCTCTTTTTTGTTCTATATCTATTGTTCTCTCTATTTTATAGTTTTATTGTACTTGCTTTGCAGGTATGGTATGTCTAACTGTTATACTGTAATGTTACTTTGTTTTATTGTTAACCATCATCTGCTTAGCAGGTACGCCATTCAGCTGCAGCACTGATATATTTATCTTGACAGCAACAGCGTTTGCTTTCATGATGCATAAATCAGCGACTCCAGCGCTGTAGGAGGCGATTTCTCCACCACAGTTAAAACAAAAATGGTGCATGTATGCCCATCATTAGAAGTGGGTGGATGAAGGGCGGTATTCTAATGGTGGGCATACCCACCGATCAATCTCTTTTTTTCGTGCAGCCCACGAGCTGCTTGAAAAAAAGAACATTACAATATATGCCCAACAAGGACCAGCAACATATTGGTATGTTACTGGACTTTGAGTGGTCATACCAGAATGATGCCTGTAGGTTTAGGTATCATCTTGGTATCATTCTTTTCAGCCAGCGGTCGGCTTTCATGTAAAAGCAATCCTAGCGGCTAATTAGCCTCTAGACTGCTTTTACAAGCAGTGTGAGTAAACGTCCCCCCTTCCACCGTCTTCCGTGAAAAGAAAGGAACAGTTTAAAAATAAAATAAAAAAGCAAAATGAAACAATTAAAAAAAAAAAAAGCACCCCTGTCCCTGCGCAAAAGCGAACGCAAGCGCCGGTCTGGTGTCATATCTAAACAGTAATTGCGCCATGCATGTGAGGTATCAACTGCGAAGGTCAGATTGAGGGCAGTAATTTTAGCAGTAGACCTCCTCTGTAAATCTAAAGTGGTAACCTGTAAAGGATTTTAAAAATGTATGTAGTTTGTTGCTACTGCACATTTGTGCTCAAATTTAAAGCATGTTGTGATTGGTATCCATGTACTCGGCATAAAATCATCTTTTTTTATTTCATCAAACATTTGGGCAATATAGTGTGTTTTAGTGCATTAAAATTAAAAAAGTGTTTTTTTTTTTTTTTTTTTTTTAAATTGCGTTTGAAAAATCGCTGCGCAAATACTGTGTGATAAAAACATTTGCATCAACCACAATTTTAATCTGTAGGACCTTTGATTAAAAAAAATATATATATATATAATGTTTTTGGGTTCAAAGTAAATTTCTAGCAAAAAAAAAAAATTTTCATGTAAACAAAGGGTCAGAAAGGTCTTTGTCTTCAAGTGGGTGATGTGTGACATAAGCTTCTAATGTTGTGCATAAAATGCCAGGACAGTTCAACCCCCCCCCCCCCAAATTACCCCTTTTTGGAAAGTAGACACCCCAAGCTATTTGCAGATAGGCATGTTGAGTCCATGGAATATTTTATATTTTGCCACAAGTTTCTGGAATATTATTATTATTATTTTTTATGTTTATTTATTTTTACACAAAATTTGTCACTAAATTATATATTGTTCAAACATGGCATGGTTATATGTGGATATACACCCTGCTGCTTCTCCTGAGTATGGGGATACCACATGTGTGGGACTTTTTGGGAGCCTAGCCGCGTACAGGATCCCAAAAAACAAACACCGCCTTCAGGCTTTCTGAAGGCGTAAAATTGTGATTTTACTCCTCACTACCTATCACAGTTATGGAGGCCCTGACATGTCCTTTTTTCAACTTTCAAAACTTTGTTACAAAGTGCAAGATCTGCAAAATACTCAACATGCCTCTCTGCAAATAGCTTGGTGTGTCTACTTTTCAAAATTGGGTCATTTGGGGGGGGTTGTGCTATCTGGGCATTTCATGGCCTCCGAAACTGTGATAGGCAATGAGGAGTGAAAGCAAAAATGTATGCCCTTAGAAGCCTGAAAGTGGTGATTAGTTTTTGGGGTCCTGTACATGGTTAGATGGCCAAAAAGTCCCACACATGTGGTATTCCCATACTCAGGAGAAGCAGCAGAATGTATTTTGGGGTGTAATTCCACATACAGTATAACCATGCCATGTTTGAACAATATATCATTTAGTATGAGGGGTGTGGGTTGAGTGACCTCATATGATCCGGCACCTAATCCCTTATATTAATAAAGTACAAAAAGGGGGAATTGAATAGGGATTATAGTGGTGCCTTATATATAGAAGATTGCAGTATTTTGCTTAGAAAATGTAAATTTTATTATAAAGATATACAAAAGACAACAAACAGAGTGCAAAAAATATAAGCAAGTAGTAAGCAATAAGTAATATACAGACTGTAATACAGGCCAAAGTATCCATATGTGTAAAATGGTCACTGATGCATGTCAGGTCCCTACATGTTTCGCCAAACAATAGCTTCTTCAGGGAATTATATGATCATCAGTGTTCAACAGTGGCTCTGATAATAATAAACACATGAATTAATCAATAATGAAAATTGAAATAAAAACCATAACATTAGCAAAGAATACAATAATACCAGAAAAATTACATGCAAATAAATTATATATCACGTGTCATGGCTCAGACTGTCCCACCCCACAAATCCTGCCCAGCTTACCAAGGGGACCCCTACAAGAGGGCATGTGATCAGCAGCCCAACAAACACAGCAAGGGGAGGTACCACTCATGTGAGTGGAGGAGTAACAGGAGTAATATATATAAAATTTGACATAACGCAGTCCAATATTGTGGGCTAACATAGCCTCAAGCAATACTTACATATACTCTGCTAATAAAAAATGTGGGTACAGGGGCACTAAAACAAGGTTAAATGGCACTATAAAGTCATAACTTCAGCGTATATGACACACTGTGAGTAAGGAAAAAGAAGAAGCACTGGTAAGAGGAAAGAAGGATCAGATACACAATAGTGAAAAAGAGAATACAAAAGATACTGGTGGCAAATTAAATATACTGATAGAATGATAAAGGAATCTATAATACAGCACTATAGAAGCACCACAATACAATCAAGTATGCTGTATCCTGCAGGAATGGGATATAACCCAATATATGCCTGCATTAGATAACAACCAGCCAAAGAGAGCATCCCATTTATAATATAATAGATGGCAGTAGTGTACAGTAGTTTGCAATAGTAGCCTAGCTTATGAACAGAAAGGAGGAAAATATGAGAAGAAAAAAAAATAGATTCAGCACAATTCCATCAAGCAACATAAACCAACAGGCGAGCACAGCATCCAAGTTTACCTGGCATCGGAGTGACTATCATAGTGGCTACCCCTGGGATCCAGCTGGAGGAATGCTGGAATTGCCGGGCCTATATACCCCCCACACGGCCGGCGTCTGACATCACAGACCAAGTGCAGACAAAAACAGGGCTATTGCACATGCACCGAAGGCCCTCCACTAGCCTACAAACGCCAGAATGCCAAGCAGTGGTGACCGGCTGTCACGTGACGCAGCTGCATCACATGACACTGTAACCACATAGATGGAGGTGGGCAGAACAATCCCCGCATGATGGCCCACCCAGCAGGCCAGATAGGACAGGGGAGGGAATCTCAGGCCAAGCTGACATGAAACGGACGCAACTGGTAGTAACCAAAAACACCATCTGTCCCAACTCAGGAGCAGATGCCTGGGGAGGTCCGTACTGCCACACATGATGTCCACCCAAGGCCATTGTGGACAACCTGATGCCCATCCACATAAGGAGAGCCCCCGAGGCAAGGAGGGGAGGGGGTAAAGGACAAGTCAGAAGACAGGCATCGGTAACTGCACCAGTGCACCACCAGCGCAGACCAGTGCCCAGCAACATGAACCATGACACATGATTAGCAAAACATAATTAGTTGAACAAAGCATAGTTGTACATGGATATTAACCAAAGTCATAATAATTACTGTATATAAACAAAACAACACACAGTAAGTAAATGTCTATCAAAAGAAGCAGATAATTAGGTACATATATTGATCTGTTTGACAGTGTATAAGTGTACGGTGAACCAAATCACCCAATTTGAATAGTAAAATGGCTAAGGGGATACATAATGTGGTGGAAAGAGGGGGCAAGATGGAATGAAGCCTTCATGACCACTGCTAGTATCGACAAAATAACCAGGATAGAACGCATATACTTTACATAATCATAAATAAATGAAAAAAAAGGTATCTACATTACAAAAAGGATTTAAAACTGATGTACTCATTCAAGCCATGATATTTTGTGTCATCCAGATTATGGAACCACCAAGTTTCTAGTTGTAATAATGTGAAATCTATGCCACCGCCTCTCACATGTAGAGGTACATGTTCAAGGCGGTGAATGTGATCACGTTAGGATCAAAGTTATGCTGAATTCCCACATGTCTGCTAATAGCAGTGGTCATGAGATGTTTGAAAATGGGGGTAGTGTGGTCCTTTATTCACTTAGAGAAGGGACGCTTGGTCTTCCCTATGTAGGAACATCCACATAGGCATTTAGCCAAATATACAATGCCAACTGTATGGCAAGTGACTCGATGTGAAATAGCATGAGTCTGACCATTCGGAAGAACGGTCTCATTGCCATTGGAAATAAAGCGACAAGCATCACATCTCTTACAGGCAAATGTGACTGTACAGGATGTGTGGTTTTGAGCCACAGGGGAATAGTGGCTTTTAATCAAACGATCCCTAAGAGATGGTGCACCTCGGTATGTAATCTCAGGGTATGGATTGTTAAACCTTTCAATGGCTGTATCAGACGTTAATAAAGGCCAAAATTTCATCAGGACATCCCTCAATTGTGTATGTTGTCTAGAATACTGAGTAATAACTCTGATTGTGCATTGTCGCGAGGCTTGGTGGAAAAAAATAAGGTCCTTCCTCTTTTTTGTTTATAAGCTTTGTTATATGTTTTTTCGAGGGTATGGCTATAGCTTCTATTTCTCCATCTTGTATATAATTTCTTAGAAGCCCTCTGGAAATTGTGGTCCAAGGAGCAATTTCTTCTGAGTCTTAAATATTGGCTATAGGTAATACTTTTTAGTAAAGGCCTAGGATGTGTGCTAGTGGCATCCAGCAGATTGTTTTCGATACAAGGAAGAGTAGAGAAAGCCATCGTCCTCAACTAAAATCTCTAAATCCCCAAAAAATTCTGCACTGATTACACTTCATAGTAAATTTCAAATTGAAATAATTACCAGCCAGTTCGTCCATGAACTGTGAGATTTCATGCCTTGTACCAGACCAAAAAAGTAGAATATCATCTATATATCTTGCCAGGAAATGACATGTTGCAAAAGACCAGACATATCCTCCCGTGCAAATAGTTCCCTCTCCCACCCCCCCAGTACAGGTTGGGATAGGATGGGGCACACCTCGTCCTCATAGCCACACACTGCACTTGGAGGAAGTGGGAGGAACCAAACATGAATATGTTATGAGTAAGGATGACCTCAAGTAGATCAGGGATGAACTGGCTGTAGGAGTTTGCCAACGGTCCCCTTTCTTTTAACTGGTTGTGAATAATCTCAATCCCTCCATCATGTGGGATAGAATTGTAGAGGCTTTTAATATTGATGGCCACAAGCCAAGCGTTTTTGGGGCTGTGCATCCCCTCAAGATTGCGAAGAAGGTCAATGGAATATTTAATGTACGAAAAAAGAGAAGTAACATGCGGGCCTAAGTATTTGTGTACAAGTGCACTGGCATTTTCTATTAAACCCTGGCAGCCCGACACAATTGGATGGCCAGGAGGATTTGTAAGTGACTTGTGCACTTTGGGCAGTGCATAGAAGGTAGAAGTCTTGGGTTCCTTAACATTCAAATAGTTCCAGGTATTTTTGTCAATTGGCCCTTTTTGAAAGGCTTTGAAAATCATGGAATAATATTCCTGAATAAAATTGTCAACCAAAACTTTAGATATGGGTCAGTACCATTCCTTATTCTTGAGAAGATCACGACACATACATTTTGTATTTTTCAACATCCATGACAACAATGTTTCCCCCTTCGTCGGACGGTTTGACCACCAAACGGGAGTTGTTCTGGAGAGATTTGAGTGCTTGCCTGTGTCTTTTAGATAGATTGTTGGAATGTTTGTTGCCAAAATCCGTTCCATTAATTCCATTGGTAACCTGCTGAACAAATGCCCATATATTGGGGTTATTGCTAAGTGTAGGGAAAGCTCGAGATTTAGGTTTAAAGTAAACAGGTGGGGGAAGGCAACACCGGGAGCGACAACAACTTCCATGGGGGGAACTAGAGGAGCGTCATCTCCAGTGTGGCCCTCCTCCCACAATTCCATTAAATCATCAAAGGCCTGTAATTCATCCAAGCTAAATTCTGATGTATTGGAGGAGGTGGATACCTTGATACTAGATACATCTCCATGTTGTCCTGTGGTGCTTGAAGAGCCAACATAGGACTCGGAGATCAGTCCGGTGTTTTTACTAAAAAAAATAGGGGCTATTTTAGGATCAATAGCTAATGTGCTAATGGGAAACATTGAAGAGAGGTTAGGTTCACTTACCCTCCTGGTGGTTGTAGAGACTGGGAAAGAAGATAAAGTAGGTGACATAGTGCTCTGTGCAAATTCAAAGCCAGAATAGATGTGTTAGACAAAGCTTTAAGTGGGTGTGATAGGGGAGTAGAAGGTTGTGTAGTGATTTGTTTGTGTGGACCAAAGGTGGTCATTTAGTGACAACTTTGTGTAAAAAAAAAAAAAAATTTCCAGAAACTTGTGGCAAAATATAAAATATTTAATGGACTCAACATGCCTCTCAGCAAATGGCTTGAAGTGTCTTCTTTCCAAAATGGGGTCATTGGGGTGGGGGGGGGGTTTGTGCTATCTTGACATTTCATGGTCTCAGAAACTGTGATAGGTATTGAGGAAGTGAAATTACCATATTACGCCTTAGAAAGCCTGAAGGCGGTGATTGGTTTTCAGGGTCCTGTACACAGCTAGGCTCCCAAAAAGTCTCACACATGTGGTATCCCCATACTCAGGAGAAGCAGGAGAATGTATTTTGGGATGTAATTTCACATACCGTATTTATCGGCGTATAACACGCACCGGCGTATAACACGCACCTCAATTTAGGAGGGAATTTTAAGGAAAAAAAACTTTTAGGAGGGAAGTTGAAGGGAAAAAAACTTACATTTAAATGCCCATCATTGCAGCCTTCTCAGTGCAGCCTTGCCCCAGTCCAGCCTTGTCAGTGCAGCCATGTCAGTGCAGCCATGTCAGTGCAGCCATGTCAGTGCAGCCTTGCCAGTGCAGCCTTGCCAGTGCAGCCTTGCCAGTGCAGCCTTGTCAGTGCAGCCATGTCAGTGCAGCCATGTCAGTGCAGCCTTGCCAGTGCAGCCATGTCAGTGCAGCCTTGCTAGTGCAGCCATGTCAGTGCAGCCATGTCAGTGCAGCCATGTCAGTGCAGCCTTGCTAGTGCAGCCATGTCAGTGCAGCCATGTCAGTGCAGCCTTCCCCAGTGTCCAGTCCAGCCTTGCCCCAGTCCAGCCTTGCCCCAGTCCAGCCTTGCTGAAGCCTGTGAGCTTTAAAATCGCCGACCGCGATTTGAAAATGGCGCCGCCGGCGCCGAAATACACAGAGCCGCTCCTCGGCTCTTCTCGGCGGCTCTCGTTTACTTTCGGTTTCACTCGGACGGTGAGCGGAGCTATCCGACACTAGCCGAGTATACTCGGCTAGGTTCGGGCGGCGCTCGAGTGAAACCGAAAGCCGCCGAGAAGAGCCGAGGACCGGCACTGCGTATTTCGGCACCGGCGGCGCCATTTTCAAATCGCGGTCAGCGATTTTTAAATTCTGACAGCTCGGATCGCAGGGGATCGGCGTATAACACGCACCCGCGATTTTCCCCTGATTTTAAGGGGAAAAAAGTGCGTGTTATACGCCGATAAATACGGTATATCACACCATGGCATGTTTGAGCAATATATCATTTAGTGACAACTTTGTGTATTTTTTTTTTTTTTGTCATTTTTCAGTCACTTGTGACAAAAAAATAAAATATTCAATGGGCTCAACATGCCTCTCAAAAATTTCCTTGCAGTGTCTACTTCCAGAATATGTACCCTAGTTTGTAGAAGCTATAACTTTTGCGCAAACCAATAAATATATGCTTATTGACATTTTTTTACCAAAGACTGAATACATTTTGGCCTAAATGTAGGACTAAAATTGAGTTTATTGGATTTTTTTTATAACAAAAAGTAGAAAATATAATTTTTTTTCAAAATTTTCGGTCTTTCCATTTATATTGCAAAAAATAAAACTCGCAGAGGCAATCAAATACCATCAAAAGAAAGCTCTATTTGTGGGAAAAAAAGGACGCAAAAAGCGTTTGGGTACATTATTGCATGACTGCCAATTACCAGTTAAAGCAGCGCAGTGCCAAATTGTAAAAAGTGCTCTGGTTATTGAGCAGCCAAATCTTCCGGGGCTGAAGTGGTTAAAAAACATGTGATTTGGGACATTCCAAAGGTCATTGTTGACACTTATTTAGATAATGTTTTGTGATAAGATATTTTGATTAATTGTTTTCATAAACAAATAGTTGGCTAAGAAAGAAGCAATGAGAACATGTTGACAGCTGATATGGTCAAGAAGATTTTTAAAGGTCATAAAGGAAAAAAACATCTGCCCTGATATGTGGCTAATAGTTTGGATTGCCAGAATTCTGTGTATAAAAAAGCTAATTTTTGTAACATGTTTCATCACTGCTGTCTTAAGCAGTGATCCGATGACATTGAATATTAGTCTGAATAAAACATATACAGATAACGAAAGCCGATTAGCGTTGATGTCCTTGATGGAAAAGACCAACTTGACAAAAGTACCCCAAAAAAAAAAAAAAAACACGTCATGAGGGTGATGGTACATGTTGATCTGTATATATAATAGATAGTAAGATTATAGCCATTATAAGGCTACTATATCATACAGTTCAAAGCATTATATCTTCAAATTATGTTCGATATAAAGAAATGGCTGCATGCCTCGAAAGGACATGCAACCATTTATACATAGTAATCGAGTATAAAAATCTACCTGTTGTTACTTTGCTTGGGTGTAACACAGAGGTCCTCTTCATAGCTTGGTGCTTACCATTTGGCTGCACCAGGTGGGGTATAAATACACAGATACAATGACCAATCATCCAATCGCCTGTCTGGCGATTGGAAGCAGCAGTGTGATGGACTTGCAGGTATATACACTGCACCAAAAGTCCATCATATACAGTATAAACAGATAGTGAGCTTATATTCATTTTAAGGCTACTATATCATGTAGTTCTAAGCATTATATCACCAAATATAGTTTATTTATATAAAAAATTTGGCTACATGCCTCCAAAGGATATGCTACCATTAATATATAGAAATAGAGTATAATAATCTACCTGTTATTCCTGTACCTCAGATGCTTGAGTGTAACACACAGCTCCTCTTCCCAGCTTGGTGCTTACCATTTGGCTACACAGGTAGAATGATCAGTTATCCAATCGTCTGGCGATTGGAAACAACTGTCGGTATGATGGACTTGCAGGTATATAGACTGCACCAAAAAAGTCCATCATGGGTCCCCCGACGCCATGGTGTGCAGCGCGAGCCTGCCCAGGATGGGCAGGGTGGCGTCTCACATCATTGCCCCGCCAACGCGTGTATGGCCATTGCCTGCACTTCAAACTGGAGCACAAACAGGAAGTACATATCAAGTGGTACATATACAATCATAATAAAATCACAAAAATGCACACTCATGAATACAAATAATCACTAGGCGTAGGTTCACATTGATGTGATTTGGCATGCGATTTGATACCCGCACCAATTCCAAAAATTGATTTGTATAGACATCTGTGCAGGAACCCACACTGATGTCTCTAAAAACACCCCCGAAGTCAGACTGAAATGCGTGAATGAAATCAGCTGAACTCGCACGATTTCAATCCTGATGTCAGTGTGAACCTGGGCTCAAAGTCCATAGAAAGTGAAAAAAAATTATGCTTCAAAAGGAAGAAGAAAATCTTCTTAATCCAAAGTGACACCAACACATGATGATAAAATTCATGCAGTGATAAAAATTCCAACCGATAGGGAAGATAACAACACCCGGTGTAAGGACATTCAATACAGATCCTTTCAAGATTGCAGTGACCCCTGTGTACACAGATCTGGCAGCACTTATCTAAATAGAGTGGTCACATCTGATGTTTACCTTCCTCCAACTGATAGGCATGTCTCCCAATTGGGGAAAATGGCACTACCCTATGGGGATCTAAGGTTAAGTAACCAATTACAATCCAGAAATTAATAAACATAAATAGTGCTGATCCCAGTATAGTTGACACTTATAATTATGCGTGACGGTAATTATAATTGTGCACTAATTCCCATACAGTGATATAAGATACATATATCTGTACTGTGACAGTGTGCCCCTAAGGACAAGCAACAATGATGTGCAGTACTCCAGTGTTTGTTCA
Organism: Lithobates clamitans; assembly: GCA_037952925.1. Taxonomy (NCBI): domain Eukaryota; kingdom Metazoa; phylum Chordata; class Amphibia; order Anura; family Ranidae; genus Lithobates; species Lithobates clamitans. The sequence goes on from JBBGZY010000265.1 coordinate 7,868,398, forward strand.
ATGTGTACTTACATTCCAGAGGGCTTTGTGCCCCTTAAAACAAACACCAGCAGTAGTGTGTATTCAAAAATGAACTCAGTGTATGCATACAGCCCAATTAGCTGCTGCATATAGTGAAATAATCAAAGTGACATCTGTAAGTAATCTAACAATCATCCAAACATGTGTATATGTATATATATATAAAATAAAAATAAAAATAAAATAAAAATATTATAAATTATACTATAATTACATGTGACATATATACCACAGTCTATAAAGGTATATCTAAATATAGAAAACCACCGTCATATTACTTAATGGTAGTATGGGTATCCCTAAGAAAAAAACACACACAGCAACACCATACAGTAAAAAGAATCATCCCAAGGTAGCTGACAGTGCCTAGCCATACTTAAGTAAATTGACAACAGAGGAATCATACAAACGCTATCCAGGGGCCAAAGGGGATGTCTAAAAGTGACTTAAAGTATAACTAAAGGCAAAACTTTATTTGTAGTTATGAATAGAGTGAAGAGGGATTAGAACACCTGTCAGTTTTTTTTTGCTATCTGTGCCCCCATTAGGGAGATTCACCCTCTCTATTTCTCCTGATTACTATATCATTGAAAGTAAAAGAAAGTCCCAAAATTTGAGTTGTCCCCAGAAAAGTAATAGAGGGTAAATCTTTCAATAGGGACACTGGTTCATGTGACCTGGGGGTCCCCAAGGAATTCCCTTAATTTTCATAGTTTTACTCTCACTTGCTGTTTGGCAATCTCTACAATGAGACACAGATAGCGAAAAACAATCTGACAGAGGTTGAAACCCTCTCTTGCTTAAACCAAAATGAAAAAAAAATGTTTTGCATATAGTTCTACTTTAACCACTTGCCGCCCACCATAAAGCAGAATGACGGCGGCAAAGTGGTTGTGATATCCTGACTGGACGTCATATGACGTGATTAGGATAACACAGCCGACACGGGCCCGCGGAGGTGATGTGTGTCAGTCTGACACACTGCAACTCTGATCGTGGTATGGAGCCTCCGACAGAGGCTTCTTGATCCACGTGATCAGCTGTGACTAATCACATCTGATCATTGCATGAACCAGGAAGAGTCGGTAAACAGCTTTCCTCAGTTCACGCTGACAGGAAGAGATGATCCGCGGCTCTCCCTGTCAGGGGGGGGGCTGTGCTAATAATCAGCACATTGATTATCAGCACAGCCCCAATGAAAAGGTGCCCATCAACTGCCAATCAGTGCCCAACACTTGCCAGCCTGTCCCCATAAATGCCTGTCAGTGCCCACAGCAGTGCTGATCAGTGCCCAAAAGGGTGCCAGTGCCCCATCAGTAATTACTGTCAGTGCCCCAAAGTACCAATCAGTGCCACTCAGTAATACCTGTCAGTAACTCCTCATCAGTGCTGCCTATCAGGTGCCACCTATCAGTGCCCATCGGTGCCACCTATCAGTGCCCATAAGTTTTCTTTTTTTAAATTGTCATTTTTTTCCGTTTATATCACAAAAATTTAAAACCTCAGAGGTGATCAAATTTCACCAAAAGAAAGCTCTATTTGTGGGAAGAAAATGATAAAAATTTAGTTTGGGTACAGTGTTGCATGATTGCGCAATTGCCATTCAAAGTGTGACAGCGCTGAAAGCTAAACATTGTCCTGGGCAGGAAGGGGAGAAAGGGCCTGGTATGGAAGTGGTTAACACATCACAACCCATCTAGAGACATCTAGAGCAAGAATAACCTATTCCCTTAAGGAAAATATAAATATACTCTCCTCTTTTTTAAAACCTTCTCCTCATGACATGTCACTTTGCCATTTGCCAGATCACACCTTGCAGCTTACAGTCAAATATTGAGAGGAGTACCTGTCTTTGCAAATCCCCATCCACACAGCTTTACTTCTCCCTATTGGTTGGACAAAGGGGAGGGGCCCTGAAACACAAACACGCCCTTTTTGTGTAGTGACATCATCCTCATGGTGAGCCGAGTCCTGGAGATCTATGCTGAGTGGGTTACGATGACCTTGAAGCCACCACACAGCCAGATTAGCTTGCGTTCTAGCTCCCAGCAGTCTTCATGGCCTTCTATCCAGCTGCTAAGTGTCTGACGTCTGCCACTTCCTAGCACCACTCTGCCATTGCCAGATGCTTACCTGCCGATATCTGCAGTTCTTCTGATGACCACACTCCCACGGATAACATGTACACTGACCACTTCTATCTAATGAGTGCAATATTTTTATTTGTAAATGTCGCATTTCATCACAGCTTACATTTAGATGGAGGCACCCTTTTCTGCTTGTATTTTTTTTCTATCAGGTTCTCAGGACCTGGTTTAGGGGAGCAGCCACCATCTGACTGGATTCATTTGTATTGTCATTTTATATTAAATCTCACCTCCTGATATTTCTCTTGGCAGAGGCGTAGCTTGAAGCTTGTGGCCCCCGGTGCAAAAGTTGACCTGGGGCCCCCCCACTAACACCAATATAATAAAACAATTGTCACTGTAAAAATATAAACTTAGCTTACTTTAAAAGTGGACAGTGTCAGTGAAGCAGTGGACAATGCGGCCCTGCTGAGGAAGTTTTTTGTGAATGTTATGATTACGGGGGAAGGAGCCACGTTCTGACATCACCCGCTGTCATCCTGAACCTTCATGCTTAAGGTGTCTGCTCCTATTTGCCCTGTTTCTTTGAAGTCCATGTGAGTAGCCATTTGTTTGTTAAGTAAAGCTGTTTTAAAAAAAATCATCAGTGTGCACTTAGATTCTGCTTCTCTTTTAATATTATACCCCTGGGATATCAAACGGTGTATCTGGATCGTGTTTGGAGATTATACCCATATGGGACATGCGCTGTTGACCATCTGTTAGCTCAGTGGTCCACTCCTAGAGGTGAGAGGAGCGAGTGTGCTGGAGGTGGGAGGGAAAGTCACCCTTGCATTGAAATTTCTCACTGGGACTTTTTGCTTTCTGCGACTGTTAGTCCACCTTCTGCTTTTGGTTTTATTTGGATTTATATGGACTTTTTATTACATATGAAATGTTTTAATGAGCCCTAATTTTGTGCTACACTCCTTTGTATGATATCGACTGTTGGATTATGTAAAAAATCTTTTAGTGTTCAGCTTCATTTTATCTTTGCCAATTTTCTCATTGCGCCAATTGTATTCATTCTGATATTATTAAGCAGTGGATAGTGTCAGTAGGGAAGTGGACTTTGACCAGCTATATTGCTTTTGGCGCCGCTCAAAGTAGAGGTGAAAATATATCCCTGTGTCCCAGAGGATGGGGTGCAGGCTTGGATATCAATCCAGAAGGCTAGTAAATGTAAAGAGGAAAGGATTACCGCTACTCCTGACCAGCCCAAGTGCAAAAACGGTAAAGAGTGGCCTCAGCCTACATGTCTCCACCAAACTACAAACCCTGATGCATTTCACCCCGCCCACCAAGGGCTTAGTCATAGGGGCAGTGGACTTTGTCAGTAGAGCAGAGGATGGAGTCAGTAGTTTCTAATTTTTGTTATATTTTTTTTTCTATTTCATTTTATTGTTTATCCTTTTTTACATTTTAACAGCGGGCATCAATAATTTCAAAAAACTATTAGATAGGCACCTGAATGACCACAACATACAGGGATATACAATGTAATACTGACATAAAAGCACACACAGGTTGGACTTGATTTACTGTACTTGTGTCTTTTTTCAAGCTCGCCTGCTATGTAACTATGTAACTATGATCCAGCTCTGACCTTCATCTGCCTGCAGTAACAGATCTCTGCTATAGTAATCTGTTTCTGGCTGATTACACCAGCAGTAGAATGATCAGTTGCTGCCGAGATGCACAATCACTCCACCATTTTTAAAATGAAAGAATAACACTGAATAATAATATATAAATCAATAAAAATAAAATGATCCCCTCTTCATGTTAATTCCACGTAGATTACAACAAATATGTATGATGTCCTGGATAATTTTTGCATTTAACGAGTGTAAAAGTAAATGAGTGCAATGTCATTCAGAATTATAGTGATTACAAACCTGTGGAAACCTTGAAATCATAATCATTTATGTGCATGCAAACCCAACTTGCTTACATCTTAACTTTATACTCACAACTACTTTTCTCCGCATATGTCACAATTTAATGTTAAAAAGGGGAAAAAAGGCTTTGTCAATTATAAATTGTTATTATACTGTAACTGAATGTATGAGATATATAAAATAAAACAATAACAAAAAAAATAACAAAAACAATATATCAAAATTATCTATAAATGTAAATACTGTATGTTGCCCCCCCCCCCCCTCCCCCCCAAAAAAACATGTAACCTATTTAAGATAATAGGTACAAGGAGCATAAATGAAATATCTCCAAAATGGTAAACGTATGCTGAGACTCAAGAGGGTTATAGGGAATTAATGGCTCTGGGACTAAAGAGGTCAATACCGAGACAGACTAGCTATATGGATGGGGGTCATGAGCTCCCTGGGCCAGGGCCTCTCTACATAAACAGGGCTACCCACTTGCTTGCAATGAGCATAATGGGCATGCTGGGACTGTGACGTCATAAGGGGGTGGGGTCATTGGATTACATCACCTGATGACCCCGCCCCATACCTATATAAGTCATTATGCACCGTCCACACCGCATTACAGCGGGAGAAAGCGTTATGTCAACATCGGAAGAAGAGAAGAGGGAAGAAGACGATGCAGAAGACCGGGCCACCGCAGCAAAAGAGCGGCAGAAGATAGCGGAGGAGCCCGGCAGAAGAACTGGACACCAGGAGAAGAGGCTGAACATGGGAGAAGAGGCCGGAGAGAGCGGACAAGTCGGAAGAAGACCCCTGAAGTTGGAAGAAGACCCCCAGAGCTGCCTAATAAATTACTTTAAAAACCTGTGTACTGTGTTTCTTTATTGACGCTTTTTTCCCTAGGTGAATGGGTAGGGGTATGATGTACCGCATACTCATTCACATAGGGTGGGGGGGCTGGGATCTGTGGGCCTCCTTATTAAAGGGGGCTCCTGGATTCTGATAAGCCCCCCACCTGCAGACCCCAACAACCAATGGCCAGGGTTGTCGGGAAGAGGCCCTTGTCCTCATTACCATCAGGACAAGGTGCTTTGGGGTGGGGGAGCCCAAAGCACCCCCACCTCCATGTTGAGGGCATGCGGCCTGGTACGGTTCAGGAGGGGGGGGGGCGCTCGCTCCTTCCCACCCCCTTCCCTGACTGGTCGGGCTGCATGCTCGGATAAGGGTCTGGTATGGATATTGGGGGGACCCCCACGCCTTTTTTTGGCGTAGGGGGTTCCCCATAAAATCCATACCAGACCTAAGGGCCTGGTATATGCTGCGATGGGGCCTGCAAGGTGTCAATCTCGCCGATAAAAGCGGCAAGATTGACTTCCTTTTCTAGTCCCGTCGTACCCGAGTCACGTTCAAAATGAACAGACTTGTCCGTGTGTGGGCAAGTCCGTTCATTCGGAAAGTCCGCTGTAACTCCGTCGGAAGTCCATCCGGAAGACTGGTGGACCTAGTCTGTTGGAAAGTCCGGTCATGTGTAGGCAAGTCCGTCCGTTCAGAAAGTCTGTCGGAAGTCTGCTGGAAGTCCGTCGGGAAGACTGTCGGACCCAGTCTGCCGGAAAGCCCAGTCGTGTGTACGCTGCATTACAGGTTTTATTCTAATATTGCCCTCTATTTGGCTCCATCTATCTTCCTATCAGCTTCCATGTTCCACCATGCTGCCTCCACATTTCACGGTGGAGATGGTGTGTTCAGTGTGATGTGCAGTGTTAGTTTTCCGCCACATATAGTGTTTTGCTTTTTGCAATTTTGCTCTCATTTGACCAGAACACCTTCTTCCACATATTTGCTGTGTCACCCACATGGCAAGCTGCAAATGGGACTTTTTACAGCTTTCTTTTTACAATGGCTTTCTTCTTGCCACTCTTCCATAAAGGCCAGATTTGTGGAGTGCAGAGCTAATAGTTTTCCTGTGGACCTGAGCTGTGCTCTCCTTGCCGGGCCTGTCAGTTTAGGTGGACAGCCATGTCTTGGTAGGTTTGCAGTTGTGCCATACTCTTTCCATTTTCAAATTATAGATTGAACAGTGCTCAGTGAGATGTTCAAAGCTTGGGATATTTTTTTTATAACCTAATCCTTTTTTTTTTTCATTAAAGAATTTTATTCATTTCAGCTAAACGCTCAGCAGATTCTCTTCCTGGTAAAATGTAAACAGGTCAACAAAATATAATCTCTGAGAAAAGAATTATCTGTAAAGAAGTAATGTACAGTGCTAATGCTGCCCGGATAACATTAGTATTGCCTAATTACATAATTTTTATGGGTGACGACATCACAGTTCGGTCTCATGTCATGACCGTCCTGCCAGGACTTCCCCGGTGTCCATGTATTGTCATTAGGAGGGCGAACCTCAGCTGGCCTCTTCATCAGACACCTGCTCACTGGGGATGAGGCAAAGGTTTGCAGCTCTTACACTGGTTAAGCTGGCACAGATTGTCATGAGTTCAGATTTACCCTGTAGGGTGACCCCAGTACCGTCTAGGTTAATCTGCATAATGGAAGAGTGTCTCAGGAAACGGAGACCTTTGTTGGTGACCCTCGTGTGGCTCAAGTTGACTTTCAGCAGATTTTTGCCGTTCTGGATTCTGTTTTTTAGGATACTATCACCAACCAGAGTCCTCGGAGTGACCGAGGACCTGGAGGTGAAAAAGGTGGGGGATACACTGGGGCAGGCCTCTGCTTGTCACTTTAGTCTGGTCCAGACTTAATTCTTCCAGAAGGTTCAATCCCCGGAGATGGATAAGTCCAGCATCCGACACTGTTGTGTTACACCACGAGAGGACCTGGAGCCTGGTCAGCTGGGAGACGCACTGCACTCCGAGGTCGGTGATCTGCGTGTGATCAGTCAGATCCAGTTCTGTCAGTCCTCGAAGGTGGGACAGACATAGGAGACCCTCATCTGATAGGCTGTGCCGGCCTGGGAGTAACAGACAAGTCAGAGACAGATCTGACATCAGTTCCTGCACCCATTTGGAGGAGAAAGACTGCACCCCTGACAGTTTGAGTGTGGAGCGGGCCGGCAGAAAGTGCACCACCTGGAGGGACTCCTCTGACACCCAAGTGCTGCCCAAATGTAGTGTGCTGAGATGGGTGAAACCGGAGAGGGAGGAGACATCCAACACCTGGGTGTGTTTGAGGCTCAGCCTGAGCAGGCCCAGCATACGATCCTCCACATGCTGAGTGTTTGCTCAGTGACTGCTGTCTGATTGAGGGTGGGTGAGGGGACAAAAAGCGCTCTGCAGGAAATCGCACATTCCGCCATCGCCTACTTTGGTCTGATCCAGGATGAGATGTGAGAGATGCTTCAGTCCTCACAGATGGAGCAGGCAGGATTCAGTGAGGTTGCGGCAGGTGCTGAGATTCAGGTGCTGCAATCTGTGCAGATGCTGAATGACCCCAAGAGACTGATCTGTGATGAGGTTGGCAGAGCCGAGGTTGAGGGCCAGCAGGCTGGGGAATCCTCTCAGCTGCCGGATCAGGTCATTGGTGCAATACTGGTAGCAGTTCAGGGTGATGCTGAAGATGGGGCAGCCAGTGAACAGGTCCAGGTACCTCGGTCACAGGACACATTCCTTGACCATGTGGTCAATGATCATCTCTGCCAGATCAGGGGTCAGACCAGACAGGGAGCCCGGGTACTGCATGCTGGGAGCAGTAATAATGGCAATAGCTCAGTGCAGTGCCAGGCTCCTCAGGGGTGGGATGGAAGTCACTCTGGTAATCTTCGGGGGAGGGATTCTCTCCACGCTCTCCTGACGCATCTCAGCTGTGGCTCTCGCCAGAACATGAGGAGGACGGGGAGGTGACGGCGCCTCTCCTGGAGATGAGTTGTCATTACCCCCTTCCGCAGTTCAGTGGTGTGATGGGGAGCAGAGATCTGGTGGTGTGAAGAGGAAATGGCAGTTCTTGTCTGAAGCGACCTTCTGCGGCTCCTCTGCGTCACCTTCATCCTGGGGAGCCAATCGGTGTCCGCGGCCCCAGCTGTGCATTGTCGGCTCTTCCCTCAACTGGATGTTATGGGACATGGATTGGGCAGATGAGGACAAGATGGGTGCCAGGTCATCTCTGTGCCTCAGATCAGATCATCCAGGCTGTAGTCCACATCCACAGGCTGCTGAGGGGGTGCGGATGGCGGCTCCAGGGGAGCGGTCCTGGGCTCCTCCCTGGGGTGGACACACAGGGTGGCATTGGGCGTCAGTCCCAGTTCCTGCAGGCTGGGTGGCAGGTCCTCTTTGGTGAAGTGCCGGGTGGGGAAAGTCTGTAATAAGCTGCAGGGAGAGAGAGATGGCTGCAGAGCATTGAGGTGATCGCAGATGCATCGCAGAGAGGAGTCGGCAGGAAATCCCAACCGCAGCGACTGACCCAAAGGGAGGTGGACCATCACGGCGCAGTGGTTGTGAGAGGTCACATGACTGGGGCTGCTCTGCCCCTCATTGGCTGCTGGATTGGAGACATTCAGGTCCTTGTTGTGCTGCTTCTGACGATCCTGGGCAATATGTCGCAGCACCTCATCCCACTCCTTTTTCTTTGTCCTTCGCTCCTCTTGGACCTCATGAGCCAGGCTGGCGTTATGCCGCTCCTCATACTCCTTCCTCTGCTGCAAGCGGCAGGAGCTGGTCAGGGGGTGGTGCTCTGGAGAGGGTGGGGAGGATGGGGACAGCGGATGAACCATGGTGGCACCTCCTCCATCTTGTGGGGGGTTGAAGGCGGACACGGCAGTCGATGCAAAGTCTTCTCCTGGTTGGGTTCCCCGGTGGTGACCTCCCTGCAGGATCCAGTCCACCGTGTCCTGCACCCTAAAACATCCAGCTCTGACCACGGCCTGAACCTGCGACTCATTGAAGCCCATCTCATACAATGCATGGAGGATATCACCAATCGTCCCTCGTCCTGCAGATACCTCCATCCCCAACCAATGAGAGGAGCCACCGCACTCTCTGCATCTTCTCCGGGTTTCTGTCACGTGGAGTGACCCCTTTTTAAACTTCTCCTAAATGTTATCCCTGACCTGGTCTGTTCCTTGGCCCTCATGATGCTGTTTGTTCACTAAGCTTCTCTAACAAACCTCTCACAGAACAGCTGTATTTTTACTGAGATTAAATTACACACAGGTGGACTCTATTTACTAATTATGTGACTTCTGAAGGCAATTGGTTCCATTAGATTTTAGTTAGGGTATCAGAGTAAAGGGGGCTGAAAACAAATGCACGCCACACTTTTCACATATTTATTTGTAAAAAATTTTGAAAACCATTTAAAATTTTCCTTCCACTTCACAATTACGTGCCACTTTGTGTTGGTCTATCACATAAAATCCCAATAAAATACATTTACACTTTTGGTTGTACCATGACACAATGTGGAAAATTTCAAGGGGTATGAATGCTTTTTCAAGCCTCTATAGTGTATGTTAGTCAAATGATTAGCTCATACTTATCTTGCTTAGTCTGCCAGTCCTAGAAATATTAAAAAACATTTAAAATCTACACCACTTGTAGACCACGCCACTTGTAGACTATTTTCTTTACAGTGGAATTATTAATTCCAAATAATTTGGTTCTCTTTTTAACCACTTTTCACTCACGCTATAGCTGAAAGATGGCTACAGTGTGGGCTTCCATTGCCGGGAGGGTCTCCATAGACTTCCTCCCGTGATTGCACTGCTTACGTGCTCTGTAATCATCAAGTTAATTGGACTCGGCTGATCACAGATTGGGGTAAAGGGCCAATCACAGCAGCCCTTTACCACATGATCAGCTGTCAACCATTGACAGCTGATCACAGAAGTAAACAGAAGCCGATAACCGGGATATCAGGGATATTGTTCCTAACATATACCACCAGTGCTGCTAATCAGTGTCCACCAGTGCCACCTATCAGTACTGCTAATCAGTGCCTACCAGTGCCACCTATCAGTGCCCATCAGTACTGCTAATCAGTGCCACCTATCAGTTCTTATCAGTGCTGCCAATCAGTGGCCATCAGTGCCATCTATATGCGCGGCTTGTTCCTTTTATCTGAATATTGCTTGGTAATTCACCAATACTCAGGTGGCAGCGATCTTCCTTTGATCCTTGAGCTTCCCATTAATATCCGAGGAGTTATATATTTTTCTACCTTATCAGTGCCACCTCTCAGTGCCCATCAGTGCCACCTATCAGTGCAGCCTCATCAGTGCCTCCTCATCAAGGCCCAGCAGTGCCGCCTCATAAGTGCTCATCAGTGCAGCATCATTACTGACACATATCAGTTCCGCCTCAACAGTGCCACCTCATCAGTGCCTATCAGTGCCCATCAGTGCAGCATATTGGTGCCCATCAGTGCCAATCAGTGCAGCCTCATCAGCGCACATCAGTGATGGAGAAAAATTACCTGGAAAATTTTATAACAACTATGAAAAATATTTAGTTTTTTTTCTAAATAATCTGTTTTTGTTTCTTTAACAAAACATTAAAAACACAGTGGTGATTAAACACTACCAAAAGAAAGCTCTATTTGTGTGAAAAAAAATTTCCTTTGGGTACAGTGTTGCATGACCATGGAATTATCATTGAAAGTGCGACAGCGCTGAAAGCTTTAACTTTACCTGGGCTGAAAGGGGTGACACATAGCAAGTTGTGTTTGCGCTACTGTTATTCCACGTGTTTAACCTACCCTTTCCTTCTATATGGTTTTACTCTGGTTAATATAACTAACTTAAATAGTTTAGGTTTTGTTGGTGTAGTCTCAAGCTACTGTAGGTAAGAGTCCTAAAACATCAATCAATTCCTACGAGTGTTATCACTACGCAAGTGAGAGATTGGAATAAATGTGCTCATTATAGGGCCTCAAAGTCAGTCAGAGATTTTCAGTGTAATGTAAATTTAGACCTGGGAACACCAGTTTACTAACTGATGGCCATAACAGCAAACTTTAAAAAAATGGGATCTTCTATTTATACATAATTGACAAAATCATGGGGATACATGGTTAAGTGATATACTGTATGTGCAAATAATTTCAGTTATTTCTGAGGCCAAATAGTAAAATTTTCATGCTGCAATTCAAAATCTAAATGACAGGCATGGTACAGGTTGGTGAATCAGACTATCCTTTTCATCCCCTTTATGACTACAGGGAAGCTAAAGTAAAAATCATAGCTGTCCTATTAGATGAACTGAAAAACATTACTGTAAGAATAGCTGGATTTGCCCAAGCATGCCACCTCAGTAATAAATAGTCTTGCAGAGCCTTTGATTATTAAGTCACAACTGTCTTATGCAGCTCACAGATGTGTTGATAGCACTCAGCCCATTCAAAGCTAGATTCCACTATTCATTGAGCTGCAGGGCATCCGCACTTGAAAGGAATGGTTTCATTCTGAGGCTAAAGTTATAATCTGTTTTCTGATGAGATTGCTAATGCTTTGGAGTCGAGTGTCCCTTCCCAGAGGGCTTCAGGCTTTCCATTGCAGTAACTGACACATCCCTTTAAAACAAATCTGGTTTGTAGATATAAAATTTGAGAAGAATATTATCCGTTTTATTGAAGTTTCTTTCGTGTAGGAAAATCTGCTTGTAGCGTTAGTCAAGAACAAAGTGCAAACAACCCTTGTTCAAAAATATATTGTTTTATAGTTGTTTAATTATAGCAGCCTAATATGACTTTACTGGTATCATTCTGTGTTTCACGCACATATGTTCAAAACCTGATAATTACTCTGTGTTTAAAATATACTGTCTAGGGGAAAACCAATGCATTGAATCTATATAGATCATTTTCTTGCTCTGTTTTATTTTTTTCAACTACAACTTGATTCAACTTTCAGCAAATAGCACAAATCATAGGTGTGCAGGCTCCACCCAACACATTTTGTTAGTCCTGACAACTCCTGGGGATGTTGCGACTAAAGAAATTCATGGGGTAAGCTTGCATTGTGATGCCTTTATACTCAAAAGTGGGCTCTCACACTGTCTCAGTGGCTTTTTTGTTGTTGGTGCGGTGCCCAGGGACAGTTCCCATGCAGAGCAGTAATTTCCGCTCACCCCAAATTTTGGGTGGATTGGACTTTTTGCACTTTTTATGATTATAATAAGTATCAGGGCTCAAAATTTCAAGTCCTGAACTACTAGCCAGGCTTTAAGAGTTACTCGCCACCAGTTGCCTCGCCCAACCCCTACCCTGCCCTGCCCCTAATTCCTCCCCTAAACACACCCTCATAAATTATCTCATGAAACTACCCTAAATGTTTTATGCAGAAAGAAGTTACAAAAATAAATATTAGCAACAACAACTTTAACAATATTAACATAAAGCATATTAGTGCAGCCTCATCAGTGCCCATCAGTGCTGCCTTATCAGTGTTCATCGTTGCCACCTCATCAGTGGCCATCAAAGCAGCCTCCTCATTGGCCATCAATGTAGCCTCCTCAGTGGCCATCAATGCAGCCTCATCAATGGCCATCAATGCAGCCTCATCAGTGGCCATCAGTGCAGCCTCATCAGTGGCCATCAGAGCAGCCTCATCAGTGGCCATCAGTGCAGCCTATTGGTGCCCATCAGTACAGCCTATTAGTGCCCATCAGTGCAGCATATCAGTGCTGCCTTATCAGTGCAGCCACATCAGTGCAGCCTCAGGAGTGCCCATCAGTGCATCTACCACAGCCACGCGGGTACTGTTAACTTTAACATGTGGAACACTGGCAAATAACTGTTTAACCTCTGCTCTTGTAGTTAGGTTAAAGGTATCTTTCAGCTTTCTTGTCTTCTTAGCCCTCATGTCTTAGTGGCTGTCTGGCACAGTAGGCCATTCAATGGTTGAGGGCACGAAGCTGACATGACTAGTGTCTGCTCTCCACCATTGCCAAGCCCCCTGCCCCCTCTAAGCTTGCCTAATTTTTTGGATTAGAGTTGGGCTGAACACTCCTCGGTTCAGTTTGCTCCAGAACTCTCGAACATTGCAAAAGTTCAGGCCCGAACCCAGCGAACCCTATTCAAATCTATGGGAACCGAACTTGAAAAATAAAAAGTACTCATTTCAAAGGCTTATATGCAAGTTATTGGCAATAAAAATGGTATGGGGGCCTGGGTACAGTCCTGGGGGATATGCATTAATGAAAATGATTTTTTTTAAAAGAGAGTTTTTAAAGAAGCAGTGATTTTATTGATGATTAAAGTGAAACAATAAAAATGAAAAATGTCTTTAAATATTGTGCCTGGGGGTCCCCTTAGTCTACCTGTAAAATGGGGCATCTGTACCATGTATAGAACCTGTTGCAGCAAAACTGACATATATAAAAAAAAAATACATATAAATATATTTTTCCTGCAAGCTTTCTTTATGTTGTAAACAGCTTGGGGAGCCAATCTGTATGATGAGGCCACAATTTAGTGCACTTGGAACAAGATTAGATATTTTTTTGGATAAATTCTGGTGTCTCTTTGGCAGACTTTGGATAGAAATGAAAAAATAAATTCAAAGTCCAATCCAGGTAGTACCACACTCCTGCACTCCTACACAAATTCAAACCTGAAATTCCTGAGATCTGTTGGAGATGTCACCAAGAAAGAGGTACTCTACTTCACATTTGGTGGTCATGCCCCCCCGCTACACTATTGGTCAGATGTTCATCGCATAACCGCCCAAGTTACCTCCTACAGTCTAGACTTACCCCTGCCCCAATTCCTTCTCCATCACTCGCCCCGCCACATACTTCTTATCACAAATCTCTAACAATGCATATGATCAACGCTGCTAAACAATGCATCCCCATTCACTGGTACTCTTCAACTACAAAACATGCCTAATTTCTAATTGCTTTTCTCGCTAAATATTCCCCTCTTCGGCAATGTCCTCCCCCCACAATACAAACCCCAGGCTGGGCCATTTCCCTCACCATGATTGACTCAGTGCTGAAGTGAGTGAATAAGCCAAATTATAGTACACACAGGCCAATATTAACATTTTTTTTAATATAAAGTCTGGTGTCTCTTTCGCAGACTTTGAATAGAAGTAACAGGTGCGGAAAAATTGGGCTTTGGGTGTTGGTGGTGCCTTCACACCGTAAATGGTTCGGCTTGAGCATCAGTTCGGGGTGAACATTGGATGTTCGTCCCATTCGGGGAACACCCCCATTCCAAAGCACTTTGTCCCCATGTTGATGGGGACAAGGGCCTCATCCCCACAACTGTGGCTGGTGGTTGTGCGGGTCTGCGGGCAGGGGTCTTTTAGGAGTCTGGAAGCCTCCTTTAACAAGGGAGCCCCCAGATCCCAGCCCCTCATATGTGAATGATTATGGTGTACATAGTATCCCTACCCATTTACCAAAAAAATGTCAAAAAGTTATAAAAACACACACACAGTTTTTGACAAATCCTTTAATAACTACTTGCTGAACAACCACCGTACTTGTACTGCGGCAGGTTGGCTCTCCTGCGCGAACAAACAAATCTGTATGTTGTTCGGTGCATGTGAGATTGCAGGTGTATGCCTGCTGTCCGCGATCGCTGTATACAGAAGCAGAACGGGGATCTGTCATACTAAACAAGGTGGATACCCATTCTGAAAGAGGACATCTCAGAGATCTGCTGTTCCCAGCCCATCCTTCCTACAGTTAGAACAAATAAATAAACGATCAAAGGGTTAATATGGCGCACAATGGAGGTAGCCGAGTACATATAACTAAAAATGGTGGGGGGAAGGGGGTGGGTTGGGGGTTCCTGAGAGGGGGAACTTGGTGGTGGTAGTTAATGTTTCACAACAAGTTCAGGTATTAGTCCATGTAAGGATAAAATGATGCTGAATAAATGGAAGGCAGCCAGTCTATAAAAGCTAGAAGAAGCTCTGGAACAATAAAACAGAAAGAAGGACGGCGCCCTCGAAGTGCAGCATGTATGTTAAAAATATTTATTACAATAGATAAAAACACTCACATGAGTTGCTAAAAACCAGCATGTAAAGTAGTTTCATCCGCATGCTCTCGAGGGATGTGGGTGTCACGGGCCAGTGGGGGGTTCCTGGGATGTGAGTCCTGTGATCTGGGTCCTGGTAGCTGTTTCGGTGGTGCCGAGGGTCCTTAGAGCCTCCGGGCGGCCAGGATGTTGGTCATGGATCCTCCGTGGAGCGCCGTGCTGACCTGCGTCTTCACTTCCGGGAGCGGGGTGAGGCGGGCGGTGCTTCGCGTTTGGAGCATGCGTGCTCCTTCATAAGGCTATGCTGGTTTTTAAAGCACTGATCAATGTAATAATGTCACTGGCCCCCAAAAAGTGTCAGTTGGGGACAGATTTGTTCGTCATAGTTTTTTTATGTTTGGGTACAGTGTTGCACGACCGCGCAATTGTCAGCTAAAGCGACACAGTGCTGTATCACAAAAATGGCCTGGTCATTAAGGGGTAAATCCTTCTGGCCCTTAAGTGGTTTAAAAAATAAAAAACAATGTTGTCAATCGTCAATCACACCGCCCGCTGCACCTGAAGAAAAAAATGTAAATGCTCCCACCTACATGAAGGCTTCCCCCGCCTACTGCAGGTTAAGCTGTTTGACAGTTCTTATATAGGTATGGGTGAGGCCATCTGACTAAGTTATCTGATGGCAACACCCCTTCTGATGTCACGTGTGTGCTGGGTCAGTGACGGCGGAAGGGGCCGTGCCACCAGGTGACCTAGCCAGGAAACCAGCCTTCATGTCGGCGGGAGCATTTTTATTTTTTGGATTTTTCCGGTTCAGCGAGTGGTGTGATTGGCGATAGATTTACATAGGGGGACATTTTTTTTTTTTAAATAAAGGAATTGTCAAAAACTGCGTGTGTGTTTTTATTACTTTTTGACACTTTCTTGGTGAATGGATAGGGATACTCATTCACATAGGGGAGTCGGGATCTGGGATCTTGTTAAAGGGGGCTTCCAGATTCTGATGAGCCTCCTGCCAGCAGAACCACTCGCTTGCCCCCCCACCCCCTTTTCTGACCTGCCAGGTTGCTTGCTTGGATAAGGGTCTGGTAAAGATTTTAAGGGTGAAACTAGGCCATTTTTTTCTTTAAGTTTTTTTAATAGCCAGCAATTGCAAATGTGAGTACCAGCAATTG
Organism: Lithobates clamitans; assembly: GCA_037952925.1. NCBI lineage: Eukaryota > Metazoa > Chordata > Amphibia > Anura > Ranidae > Lithobates > Lithobates clamitans. Next base: position 7,884,550 of record JBBGZY010000265.1, read on the forward strand.
CAAACGCGAGTCAATTTCTTTTTTTTTTTGTGATTTGACTTGTTTTCTTTTTCTTTAGAAATGCCATTTTTGCTGCAGCATGTTTAATATATGCTACAGATGCACCACTTTACAGGCAGACTAAGGGGACCCCCAGGCACTATATTTAAAGGACTTTATCATTTTTATTGTTGCACTTTAAGTATCATTAGAATCACTGCTCCTGAAAAAAATGATGCATGTCCCCCAGGGCATGACCCGGATCCCTGTACCTCTTTTATGGCCAATTACTTGCATATAAGCCTTTTCCTGTTCGGCTCTTATAGACTTCAATGGGGTTTGTCATTTGGGTTAGAACTTTTCCCCTGTTCGAGAGTTCTGCTGTGAACGGAACAGGAAGGTGTTCGGCCCATCTCTAATGGTAACCCTATAGAGGTACTCTTAAAACAATGTTTAACAATAACCTCAAAAGAGAAGTTTCAAAATAAAATTTACAAAACTAATTTATAAATTGCTTTATTCTCTCATCTCGCCAGCTTCTTCCTCTTCTTCTAAACTTCATATATACAATACATTATTACATCTTATTAGAACTTCTCCAAGATGTCCAGCAATGCCCAATCAATATACTCTTCTGTATTGGTGAGCTGCATGTTTATGTAGCTATGCACAGAAACCCGGTATCCCTTGAATTCCATACCCCACTTTAAATTTACCATTACTGGCTTACCAGTAAAGCCACTAAGAAATGGTTTTGGGTTTAGTGACAAACTCATTCTGCCACTGATCTGTGAGAACACACAGCCAGAGAGAGCAGGAAATACCTAGAGGTACTCTTGATGAAAGCAAGAATTGGCCTTTCTGTAAAAAAATGTAAAGTATATGCACTTGGCAACCAGGTTTGGAAAAACTGGCCTTTGGGTGTTGGGTGTTGGTGATGCCTTCACACCATAACCCTATAGAGGTACATTTCATTAAAGCAAGAATTGGCCTTATTGTAAAAAAAAATAATTATATGCACCTGTCAAACAGGTGCAGAAAAATTGGTCCTTGGGTGTTGTGCCCATGAAACCTATACCAAAAAATGACTTCAAGATAAAATCCACACCCACAAAGCTAGGCAGCCTAGACAGTCTTACAGAGATTCCAGATCTCAAAAACATATAATCAGCAACATCAGCATCAGGGGCTTGATAGCTCCTGCTAATCCAGGACTGATTCATTTTGACAAATGTTAGCCGGTCAACGGAGTCTGTGGACAGACACGCTGTTATCTGTCACAAAACCTCTGGCAGCCCATTTGGAAAGTATGCTGGATGCAGGGTAGCCCAGCAGCTCAATTGCATACTAGGCAAGTTCTGGCCTATAGTTTATTCTCATGACCCAGTGGATCATCTACTGGAAAGCTCTCCATGTCTGTTTTCACTATATAATCTTCCACCATATGATGTAGACACTGCCAATGGGATGTGGAAGCTGACTTTTAAATCCATCACTCCACCGCTCCTCTTTTGACCAACTGAAGCCTCAAAACTACCTTTTCCATGAGATTGCAACCTACCATAGTCTGGAAAAGTGTTACATAAACTCCTCTTTAAGGTGTCCTCAAGATAATTCATCCTTTGCTCCCTCTGCGAGGACAGGAAGCGTTCCAAGACTTTTCACGGTGGTCAAGGAGGGTCACCAACCAAAAATGATCCTTCTCCTTGATGCCACAAGTTCTTGGGTCCTTTCGCAGGCTTTGAAGAATAAGGGAGCCCAGGCACTGCAAGTTTGCAAAGGCATGAGTAGCAGAGTCCTCTGGGTTACTGAACTGCCTCCTCCCAGTCCCGTACTACTCCCACGGTTTCTGGGGACTGAAAACCATCTCTTAATGTATGTCTTACTCTGCTTCAATGCCTCCAAAACAGCCATAATCCTCCTCCTTTCTCTTTTCTTGTGTGTTCTGTGACATCGCAAGAATGGTGTTTGCATAAAGCGGGCCTTGAGAGGAAAAAAAGTCCTCCTCTTCCTCTTGCTGCTCTACCTCGAGTGTCCTGTACATAATACCAAGCAGAGTATGCTCTAGCAGGAACACAAGGTGGATAGTGTCACTGATGCATGTCACGGCTCACCATCCTTGTTGCTTCCTCAAATGGTGACAGTACAGTGCATGCATCCATTATCAGCAGCCATTGGCATGGGAGAAAAAATCTGAGCTGCCCTGAGCCTGTGCTTGTCCCATCCTCACACAGGTACTCATTGATGGCCCTCTCCTGCATGTGCAGCTGCTGCAGCATTGCCAAAGTTGAGTTCCACCTGGTGTGCATATCACAAATCAGGTGGTTTACAAGCAGGTGGAATTCCCGCTGAATTTCAGTCAGCCAAACACTGGCTGTATATGACCGCCTGAAATATATATTGATTTGCAGTGCTTGGGACTATTGGAGGTTGACCCGGAGCCCTGATACGCCTGCAAATTCATCCGAGAGTTTACATATATTGGGGAGGGACACAACTGGGGATGTGACAAAAAGGAGTAGATCATTGGCGAATAGTGCACACTTGTGAAACGTCTGTCAGCACTTTATTCCCCTAATATCAGGATGGATTTGGATCGCTATTGTTAGTGATTCGATCGCCATGGCAAAGATCAGGGGTGAGAGCAGGCATCCTTGATGAGTGACCCCTGGCCATCTTAATTGGATCAGAGTAATAGCCCTGCAATCTAATCCTGGCTTCCGGAAAAGAATACAGGGCTGTCATAAGCCCCATGAAGTTCGGACCAAAGCCCCAGCGTCCTAAAACCTCAAATAGTAATGGCCAGGAGACCGAATCAAAGGCCTGGAGGTTTAGGGAGAGGAGCATTCCCTCTTGGGGTATGCCTTTATCCCAGCCTGATTGTAAAATTGAAATTCAATCAATAGCTCTTCTTACCTGCTCCGGGCCCTGGCATCTAGGTATAAAGCCTACCTGTTCTTTGTGTATGTATTGACTGATAAATGAGGCTACTCTATTAGCTAGGATCTTGGTCAGGATCTTGGTCAGAATCTTCTTATCGTTATTGATTAAGAATATGGGTCTGTAATTCTCCACATACCCTGTATCTTTGTCAGGTTTAGGAATAACTGAGATAAACGCCAAAATCAGTGGACTGTTTAAGGGGTCCCCTTTCCTTTTTGAGTTGTAAAACCTAGCTAAGAACAGGGCAAGAGTATCTGCAGATGTTTTGTAGTATGAAACGGAGAAACCATCCGGGCCTGGGGCTGAGCCCCCTTTCAGGTTTTTTATGACTTCCATCACTTCTGCTGTAATGGGAGCTTAGAGTTGGCCTCTATGACTGTCCCTCAGTGTGGGGAGAGGGATACCGTCCAGGAATGAATTTATCTTGGATGTGTCAAAATCTGGGTCAGCCTTATATAGTTTAGTGTAAAAAGCTTGCATTATACGTAAGGGGTTTAAGGTTAATGAACCGTCTTGCAGCTTAATTCTTGGTAGTGTGAATGAGAGAGGTTTTAATCCCCCTGATGAAGACACGTGACCCTGTGTCAAACACACATAGGGGAAGGGCCAGGCACGGAGCCTTTCACTCCATTGAGATGCGATGCACAGCTTATCCCTCCTGAAAGGTAAACTTTGAAGACTATTATCAGATTGGTGCTCTCACGCACCTTGCAAATGTGAGTACCCTAATGTAGGGAGCTTTTACTCTAATAAATATTTATAAACGATATCACACTATCCAGTTTTTCTTTTCCTTTATTCCTAACTGTGGAGTTGCTGAAAACTGTGTATCTGGATTCCATCACTGAGCCGTGGGATGGCTCATAAGCATGTTTAGACTCAGTCTCACAGCTGAGTCGCATGCTCTGAGATGAGCGGCTGTCCCCGGGGGGTCACTGGATGGCACTTGAGCATGGAATTCTGAGCACTAAGCACTAAGATTAATGCACGCACGTTGGATTTTTTATGAACTGTTTTTATGGACTTTATGTGCATTTCTTTCATATATTGGACTTTAATAATCACGTACCACATATTGGATTTGATATTCACACTCATTGTGTGGCACTTGGCACTTTGTTGTATTTTGCACTTATAACTGTGATATATTTATTTATATTTTTTTTTACACTGTAAATTTCAGACTATATAAATGATTTTTTCATCCATTATATATACAGGTAGTAGTTCAGTAATCGCTACTCTCATTCTAATGGTATACATCTAGTATATTATTTACACATTGCACTTTAAAATCACTTGTTTTATATACATATACATATATATATATATATATATATATATATATATACATATATATATATGTATATATATATATATCCTTTGTGCCTTGCTGTGGCTGGATAAGCCGCTTTTGCGGTATTTTCAGTATACCTCATATGCATTAATAATCTCCAGATTGATATTTTCACCTTAGCGCAGCATATCTTTTGTATACATTGTATTGCATGGCATATGAAACATGTTCTGCGTGGGCAGCTAGGTGATTTGAGGCAATATACCATTGTGACTCGCAAAATCCCATTTTATCTATTATACATAAGGGGTTTAAGGTTGATGAACCGTCTTGCAGCTTAATTCTTGGTGGTGTGAATGAGAGAAGTTTTGGGGATAGTCTAGAGGCCAGCATGGGACCAATGTAGTCTCTTTGCTGGCAAAACTTAGATGGGTATCAGAGAGGTTACCTGGTTGGGCGTCGGTGCGCACCGGGGCGCGTTGGTGCGCGCGTTCCTGTGCATGCTGGGGCGCGTGCTTCTGGGGACACTGGCGCGTCTAAACTGTGCGTATCGGCGGGCGCACGAGCGCGGCGTTTGGCGCCAATCAGCCTATTTAGGTCTGCTGTTATCTCTGATCAGTGCTGCCTGATCAACAGCTCTGTGCCTAGTTCCTGTTTCCTGTTCCTAGTGCCTGTGTTCCTGAGTTCTTGATCTGTTGACGACCCGGCTTGCCTTTGGATTCTTCTGACCTCCGCCTGCATCTGACCCCGGCTTGTTTTGACCTTGCTTCTGCCTGCTCCTCCTGTACCTCTGCTGCCCGCCTGTTGCCAAACCCAGCCTGTGCATTTGACCTGTCTTTAGCTCCTGCCCAGCATGCGTTGCCTGTGCCTCTAACCATCACCTGCTATCTGAAGACTGCTAGCTTCCGAAATACGGACTCCTGCACAGGCTCTCATACCACTCCGCACTCCTGTCTGCTCTACCAGAGGCCGCAAGTCGGATACGTAAGGGAGCCTACCCTCTGCCCAAGTGGACTCTCCGGTCTGGTAAGTGAGAGCCCTGACAATGGGAAAGGGCTAATACTCCTTTCAGCTTTAACTGTGAGTGCTAAAGTTAAGGCCAGGCGAGATGTGTAATTGTGAGATTGAGACTTTCGAGGGGTCTTTCTTGTGCACGGCGCAGAGAGAGGAGAAATCCTTTGAGTTTTTGAATGTCTACTTGCCTTTCCTTTTTCGATTGTGTTGCCATTTGAATAAATTGTCCCCACATCGTCACTTTGTGTGCTGCCCAGAGAGTCTCAGCTGAGATTTTCTCTGAGTCATTGAGGGGAAAATATTCTTTAAGAGATTTTTCAAGTTCCTTTACTCTGATGGGGTCGCTAAGAATTGATTTGTTGAGTCTCCAGTGGGAGTGTTGTGATTTTATCAAGTTATTACGTAGGGAGAGAAGGACCATAGAATGATCCGACCTTACCGTATCCTTAATGGTGGATTTGAGAGCTAAAGGGATGTGTGATGTGGAAATGAGTATATGGTCTATCCTGGCGTACGATAGATACGAAAAGTGGGTATAGTCTCATTTTGATGGGTTCAACTCTTGCCAAATGTCGGCCAGGCTTTGTTGGAATATCAGTTTAGCTATTTTGGAGCTTCCTTTAGAGGGATGAATGAGCTGTGAATTCGGGGGTTTGGTTTTAGCTAGACCTTGGTCAAAGGCCGTGTTAGAGTCTCCTCCATAAATTATAATACCCTCCACCAGAGGTCCTAGCGTTTGGAACATTGTGTGGAAGAATTTAGTCTGTCCCCTGTTGGGGGCGTAGTAGATGAAAGAATATAGTTGGTCATCTATAATGCCCTTTACCAAGAGAAATCTTCCCTCCGGGTCCCTATGTTCCAATTGTTTAATGAATTTGCAAGTTTTAGAGAATAGGATGGCTACTCCCCTAGCTTTATCCTCTGCGTTTGCAAGGAAAAATTGGGGATAGTGTGCATGGAGAAAGGTGGGTGTGTACCGTTTCAGAAAATGGGTTTCCTGCAGTAGCACTATGTCAATTTTTGGGAATTTGTAGGTCTGAAAGGTTTTTCATCTCTTTACTGGGGAGTTCAAACCCTGCGTGTTATGGGAGTCTATACGGAGTAGACAGAAGGATGTTATGATTAGGAAACAGGGTTCTAGGTGGAGCTTCTGGAAAAGGTGACATCCGGGGACCGGCTAGAACAGAAAAAGGGTTAGAAAAAGAGAGAAGGAGAAATAGAGAAATCAAAACAAAAAGGCCTAAAATAGGCCCGTAATGAGAGGAGGAGGAAAGGTTTCTCCAGTCATTCAAAAAATACATTGTGTCATACCCTTTCACAAGGGCTAGGGACCTGCCGTATGGGCATGTGAAAACCATGACCAGAGGGCAGGGAGGGGCGCATAGCAACTGCCTCAGCTGCAGCCAACCTTAAAACAGTAAGCTATCTGCATCTACCTATTTATAGGTTCAAAACCAGCAGGCTACCCACCCGTGAGCTTGATATGCTGAAGTATGTGGGAAGGGGGAGTGAGAAGGGAGGGTAAAGGCAGTTGGTCTGGATAAGGTAGAGAGGTAGGAAAATAAGGGAGTGGGGCAGTGGTAGGGGATGGGCCTAGGGTATGGCTCAATTAGAGAAACAATTAACCTATCAGGGGATTAACTAGTAGATTTGACTCTCTAGTTTATTTTGAGTTAGAACTGGGAAGATCCAGACAGATCCCTAATTTAAAGGGGACCCACCTTAGGTTTCCCCGTGGGTGTCAGAGCACCCAACAATACTTTGAGTGAACATCATACAACCAAAATTATTATATTACAAGCTAGTATAAGGCCAGTAGAACAGTGGAAGTTCTGTATATCTCAACAGGGAAAATCAAGTGAATTTCCATGTAGAAACCGTAGGGACCTGAGTTACTATAGAGAAAAAAAACAAAAAACAAATGTAACCATCAGATCCAAGGCCTGGAAGATCCAGGAGTGAGATGTAGACCGCCAGTTCATGAGAATAAGGGGGGCTTGTTGTCTTTCACTCCCTTGGTCTTGGAAATGTTCCAAAATGGGGATCCAGGGCTCATAGGTGTGGGTCGCTTGGGAAGATCCTGACTCTGGATTTGAAGTGTCTATTGCTGGGTCTTGTGAGATGAACTCAGTGGCGGAATTATCAGAGTCGCAGCAGTCGCGGTTGCGACTGGGCCATGTATTCTGAGCCACTTCATGGGGGCCTGCCGACCGCCCATTTGTCAGTGTGAGAGGAGCCCGCCTGCTGCTGGCCCGTGTGAGGGGCCCACCTGACTGTCCTGTGTTGCGATTCCATTTTGGCTGCTGTGGTGAGGGCGTCATGACATGTCTCCCCTGCCGCGGGTAGGGGGGCTTTCGCCCGCTGAGGGGAGAGAGAGAAGGCAGAGGCAGCGCTGAGAGACTGTGGACCACCCCGCCCCCCACCACTACATCTTGTGGGGCTCCATATTTCTTGGGATGGCCCAGGGATCTGTGAGCCCTGTCTAGTTCCAATTTATGAGGGGGAATGGATGGAACAAAAAATTTCCATAAGATCCTGCACAGCTGTAGGGATATCTGTAATGGATTCTGGGAGGCCTCTGATCCTGAAGTTATCCCTCCTCGATCGATTTTCAAGATCATCGATCCTGGAAAGATCTACATCAAGCTGGTCTTGGAGAATGTGGATGTGGTCTGTGTTCTGAATGGCCCTAGAGACTGTGATATACAATTTATGCTCAATAGCTTCCATTCTAGATCCCAAATTTTGGAAGTCAGATTGGATGTCATTTGTAAATTTAGCAGCAGTTTGTGCTAGTCCTCTGTCTAATAGCTCTGATAGCTTGGTTAACAAGTCACTAGCAGTGAGGGGTCTAGCCAGATCTGATACTCCTGGGGTGGACAGAGGATCCAGGCATGTAGGGGTTACTTCCACTGGGGTCAGTCGATAGGTCTCCCTCGTTCGCTCTGTAAGCGACACTGTTGAGGCTGGGGATGGGGTTTGGATGTGGGGATTGGCATTGACTATCGGGGGGATGGAGGAGAGAGTAGCTGGAGCTATCACTTGCCTCTGTTCAGACAGTCCCTCTGAAATCTGGTTGTGTGGCTGGGCTGCAGCCCTCATCTTGAAGCCTGCACGTTCTTCCGCAGACGAGAACTGGGGTCCGAGGTCTCAGCGGACCGTCTCTCCAGGCATGTATGTGTGCCGGGGAGTCTCCCCGCTAGACGCCATCTGCAGTGGGTGTCCCACTGGCTCTAATCCGGTGCTGGGAAGCCTGCTACCTTGGGGCAGCATGGAGCTCCTGGCTTATGTGGCCACCTTGGGAGCTGCCGCGCATGCGCCTAACTCATGAATATTTTTAATTGCTTAGTAACAGAAAAAAATGTGTCATGCAATGAGCTCATATTGACTCATTATTGGAGTTTCAATATCATTTTTTGACGGAAGAGTTAGGAAGAACTGGTATACTGTATATGTTATCTAGAGAAGAAAAAGAGCGATCTGAAAGAATAAAAAGAACAAAAGAAAGAGAGATGCAAATTTAGCTTTTGTTTTCACATATGCTTCTTCAGAAATATTTTTTTTTTTTATTTATTTTTTAGATCTTGCAGACCTTTCACATCACCTGCTGATGGGAAGTAAAGAGAAAATTCCTTAATAGTGATACATACAACAGTACAAGTATGATAGAGGCACTAACCCTTCCCTGTCAAAGTAGGTTTTTACTGTAGTATAACATTAGGGGCCTGTTGACATCTGGAGTTTTGTGTTCTCAGGCAGAAAACTCCCTGCACGGCAAAATGACAAAACGCCCTCATATATCCTTTAATGCTGCCAATGGAAGAGTTACGTTGGGCTCTTTCACGTAAACACACAACGGCTGCTATACCTTTATTCATTCATTTATTTTTCTTAAATATTTATTTGATTTTCACAGTAAACAAACAAAAACACAGAACCGTACACAAGGCAAAAAAGCCTTGAAACAAAGGTCATGAAACTGATACAGATAAGAATGCAAAAAATAAGAAAAATATTTGGAGTGAAAGCATACTAAAACCTGGCCAGACAAGTATAAGAAGAGAAGTATATCAGAAGAGATGCATATGAGATGAGAGTTTCTTTGATGAGAATGTGTGTTCCACATATTTCTCCCATCTACCAAAGAACCATTGGGTAGTTTTCTAGATGAAAAAACTAAAACCAGTGCCTGTTTCACAGCTAGGAGATGTAGTGGGGAGGGATGAATCCAATTCCTCAGGAGTTGATGGTTGAGTTGAAGTAGCAGGCATTTCATATTCAAGGAGACAGAGCAAAGGGTCCTTTGGCAACTGAACCTTGAGGACTTTTGTAGTGTAACCCCTTCACGCCGAGCATACGCAGATATGTGGCCTCGGCTTTCGGGGGTTATACTGGGATGATGCCCGCAGCTGCAGGCATCATCCTAGTACCGTTTTTTAGAGTGAGCGATCCAGGGATAACAAGCGATGCAGTTAAAATCCGCTCGATTGTTATCCCAGAGGAGCGGGAGGGGACATCCTGCCGCTCTGACCGAGCCTCCCGTCCCCCCAGACCCGATCCACGATCCGCCACTTCCGGCTACTAGAGACAGACTGGCACGAAGCCAGAAATGGCTTTGTTCCAGTCTCCTGAATGTAAACACGGAAGCAACGTCACAACGTCACTTCCTGTTTACTCGGCTGCCAATGTCACCGTATTTAAAAAAATATACAGTATTCAGAATCACCGTTTTCAGGGCTCTGAATACTTTGAAGTGCAAAGGAGGGATTGGAGGTCTTTTAGACCCCCGATCCCTCCATAAAGAGTACCTGTCACCACCTATTACTGTCACAGGGGATGTTTACATTCCTTATGACAGCAATAAAAGTGATCACATTTTTTTTTTTCTACAAAAAACACAATTTAATAATATAAAAATAAATAAAATAAATAAGAATTTTTTTTTAAAGTGCCCCCGTCCCGGCGAGCTTGCACAGCAAAGAAAACGCATACGGAAGTCGCTCCCGCATATGTAAACAGTATTCAAATCACATATGTGAGGTATCGCTAAGATTGTCAGAGTGAGAGCAATAATTTGGGAACTAGACTTACTCTAACCTGGTAACCATAAAAAAAATGTAAAGTGGGGGGCGTGGTTTGCCTTGAGAGAAGATGGCTGCTTAATCCTCGAGCTCCGTCGGACCATAGCCTATACTAAACCCACAACCGGGGAATACAACTGACAAACGGTCACCCATCATGGGGACTTCCTCCCGTGGACCCTCTGCAACCAGATCCCGCTCACCGAGAGAATTCAGCGGACGTATAAGCCAGAATATACCGGAGATATTCAGAACCCAGAGAACCAACATGTCGGCTCCCGCTTCCACCTCATCGACTGTTCAGAGCCCTGCTGAGATTACATTGACTCCGAAAGACCAACCTCCAGCTCCAGTTGAAAACAACCCAGCCTTAATCCAACAACCGAGCCTGCACGATCTAAGAGCAGTAGCAGCGGATATAAAGGACACTCTGTTCGCGGCCATAACAGACCTCCGTCAGGAAATTCAGGCCATAGCGGGGAGAGTACAGAGAGTAGAAAATACAGCGGCACAACACAATACCGCCATACGGAAAGTTCATCATAAGGTGGACACACACACCTTGCAATTACGGCATCTTCAGCGACACGTTGAAGACCTCGACAATAGAGGAAGAAGACATAATCTGAGGGTGAGAGGCCTCCCCGAATCTGTCGACAATGACCAGATTCTTCCCGCGGTAACAGATCTGTTCAATCGCTTCCTTGATCAGCCGCGCCACACACCTATTGCCATGGAGCACATACACAGGGCCCTTAGGCCTTGAGGCAGAGACACTGATCCACCGAGAGATATTGTCTGCTATATAAATGATTTTACACTCAAGGAAGATATTCTTAAGAAAACCCGTGACAAACAACAACTAACCTTCGAAGGACGCCCAATTCACATTTATCAGGATCTTTCAGCAATCACACTCCGTCACCGTAAAGACCTACGGCCTCTACTGGATTTCCTCAGAAACAAGGGAATCAGATACCGCTGGAAGTTCCAGTTCGGCCTCCAGGCAACACATCAAGGCAACTCTGCCTTATTAAGAGTCCCTGAAGAGCTGGAGAATTTCTGCCAAATCCTGGACATTCCATATGTCGATGTGCCATATTGGTATGCAGACTTTACTTTCTCTAACTTTGAAAGCCTTCCCAGAAAAGAACCGATGGAGGCTCAAAACTCGAGCTTCAGGAGGCAAAGATCCCCATCGGCAAATAGACCCGGCTCTACTGCCATACCTCTGCGGCAACCAGCGAGCCCTATGACTGCACCCCTGCCCAGCAGAGCCTGCCGTGACTACTGAGACATACCGCATTGAAGGCTCCCTTGCTCAGTACATGAGTTTTAGCCAAATCTTACTCATCAGTTTTTTCTACCTTGTTAGTTTTGTTCTGTTCATCTTCTTTTTCTTCCTGCATGCCATCCCATCAATATGGGTTGAAAAGGTACACTATACTGACGCAACCCCTTCCAGCTATACACAGAGAATGTGGAATCAAGTGCTGCCCTCCCTGCAAACCCGGCACAATGCAGAAGATAAGCCCCATCAAAAGAAAGTGTGAGTAACTTCAGATACAGGTTGCACCGGAGGATCCGTCTCGACATACTACATGCATTCTACAGAACCCTCCGATCTATTACACTTGGTCAAACTTGTAGACTACAGGGAATGCATTATATTGAAGCACAACCCCAACAGCGGCTCTCCAAGAACCGATCCTCTCACTGGTCTCGGACACTCAGCAAACGATATACACATCACGCCAAGAGATCTCGGGAACCTTGGATAAATGTCTCCCACTGAACAACTATGAAGATTCAGGACTGTTCTCATCCAGGAGAGCTAACATAGCCCGGAGAAATGAACATACTCAAGCTCCCATCATCGATCATCTCGACCACAGTCACAGACTGAAACTAATCTACTCCGATACACAGTGACTGGGGATCGGCAGAGACCTCTGCATTGACTCTTTTCACCCGTAGACGTCATTTGGGGTAATTTGTTATCTTTAGTTACATTTGGTTAACTGCTTACTTCTTGTACGGTAGAGCTTATACTACATGGTTTTTCAATACTTGTTTTATATGCTTAGCAATGTTAAGAGCTCAGAGGCATATTGGTAAACGAATACACTCGTAGCTCATTCCACGTCCCCGATTAATAGCAGCATAATTGATTTGATAATATAAGGGACCAAATGCTCTAATTGAACCATCCCCATAAAATGAATAGACCCACACGCAATGTCTCTATACATCAACATAGAAACAATACCTACCATTACCCACAGGTTGAAGCTGCTCACATGTCTCCTAACCCTCCCCTAATTACCTCTGAGCTCTGTCCTTGAAGGTGACCTTCTGAACATTAGCTTATAAAGGGCATTTTGATTTAGACAACTCATTGTCGTGATGCTGAATAACAGCCTAGGAACAATATAAAGAAGGAGGGAGGTAGGGAGAAGGAAAAAGGGTAAGACAGAAAACGGCCAGAAGGGGAGAAGGAAGCGAAGGAGAAAGAGACAACAAGCCTTTCCCTCCTCTTTTGCTTTTTCTTTTGTTGTATCATCTCCTCTTGGTCATTCCACAATATCGGGGGGGATATACAACTAAAGATCTGTTAGAGTTAAATGCTATAAGTTTTGTGTTTAATCGTTTGCCGAATATCTTAAGTTTTATAATACACGTATCACAGGGCTTCGTTCAAACAAAGCAAGTTCATACAAATACATTCCCCTAACATTATGTCACCATTACTGGAGACATGCCCTAATTATTATTATTTTATTATTATACAGTATTTGTATAGCGCCAACAGTTTACGTAGCGCTTTACAACTTGAGGGTAGACAGTACAAATACAATACAATTTGATACAGTAGGAATCAGAGGGCCCTGCTCCTTAGAGCTTACAATCTAAGAGGGAAGGTCAAGAGATACAAGAGGTAATAACTATGGGTGATGTGCTGATTGAGAAGATAAATGTACAGTTGTTAGGTGGGGGCCAGATAGGCTTCTCTGAAGAGATGAGTTTTCAGGGATCGTCTGAAAGTGGATAAAGTAGGAGAAAATCGGACGGATTGGGGTAGAGCATTCCAGAGGATGGGGGAGGCTCTGGAGAAGTCCTGAAGGCGAGCATGGGATGAGGTGACAAGGGAGTTTGAGAGCAGGAGGTCTTGGGAGGAGCGAAGAGAACGATTAGGTTGGCATTTTGTGACTAGGTTAGAGATGTAGCTGGGGGCCAGGTTGTGGTTGGCTTTGTAAGTTATAGTTAGTATCTTGAATTTAATTCGGTGACTGAGTGGCAGCCAATGGAGGGATTGGCAGAGGGGTGTGGCAGACACTGAGCGGTTTGTGTGGTGGATGAGCCTGGCAGCAGCGTTCATGACGGACTGAAGTGGGGATAGCCTATTTAGAGGTAAACCAATGAGGAGGGAGTTGCAGTAGTCGAGGCGGGAGATAACCAGGGAGTGGATTAGAAGCTTTGTGGTGTCATTGGTTAGGAAGGGGCGTATCTTGGAGATGTTGCGAAGATTGAGGCGGCAAGTTTGGATAGTGATAGAATGTGGGGTCGAAAGGTTAGTTCAGAGTCCAGGATTACACCTAGGACCTTGGTGTGGGGAGATGGGTTGATAGTTGAGCCGTTGATCTTGACAGGGAAATCAGGGGAAGTGGCACCTGAGGGAGGAAATATCATGAGCTCGGTTTTGGATAGGTTGTGTTTGAGAAAGTGATGTGACATCCAGGCTGATATGTCTGCTAGTAAGTTGGTAATGCGTGAGGAGACAGATGGAGAGAGCTGGGGGGTGGAGAGATAGATTTGGGTGTCATCAGCGTAGAGATGATATTTAAAGCCGTGGGAGGCAATCAACTGACCCAAGGAGGTGGTGTAGATTGAGAAAAGGAGAGGTCCAAGAACAGAACCTTGGGGGACCCCAACGGAAAAAGGAAGAGGAGAGGAGGAAGTAGAGTTGTAAGTGACACTGAAGGAGCGGTGGGATAGGTAGGATGAGAACCAGCGAAGAGTACAGTCACGGAGACCAAAGGAGTGGAGTTTTTTGAGGAGGAGGGGGTGGTCCACTGTGTGGACCACCCCCTCTATACAAACTCTCAGTTTCCTACCGTGCTAAACTCGAACACATAGCCATCACCTTACCGTCTCACACGTCCGCCTAAGACACTCAAACCCCACCAACTTACCTATTTGCTCGATAAGGCTATGGGTCCGACGACTCAGACTGTAGAACTTGTTTTACCTCTCTCTTTTGACAGATCAACCCCCACACAGTGGCACTATATTGTTATACCTCTTCATACCTTACTTCGGATAGCGCATGCCACTGATACTTTCCGGATTACCCACATTTGTGGATCCTACCCACCTGGACAGGTGAGCAAATTGCCACTTGCCACCGGAACACCCCTGCCTTCTTTTTTTATTTTTTTATTTTTTATTTTTTATTTCTCTTACCCACTCTTTTACCTCCATCACACCATCCAACGCTCTCCATTTGCTCCTAGACCAACACAAACTAAGACATACTCACAGCTTGCATTCAGACCCCAAGCCTCCACCATACCTGTTTCTCTGCCACAGCTCCTGAAACACACAACACCTTCAAACAAGAAGACTCGCTGACAGGTCTTTAAGATGTGTGCTTCACTAAATCCTACAGTTACACCCACGCTTAAAATTATCTCACTTAATACTAAAGGCCTTAACATACCAGAAAAAGGCGCCCAGCTTCTTATGACCATGCACCGAAATAAAGCTGACATTATCTTTATGCAAGAAACTCATTTCCGCTCCAACTCCACACCGAAATTACACAACCATCATTACCCAACGGTATACCATGCAACCAACCTGCTATCCAAATCTAAAGGGGTCTCTGTTCTCATAGCAAAGCACTGCCCTTTTCAACCGACTGACATATTGATTAACAAAGATGGCAGATATCTTTTTCTGAAAGGATCATACCCCAATAAGAAAATCACGCTAGCTAACATATACGCCCCTAACAGCGGCCAGGTTTCCTTCTTTCGTAACATCACTGACTCGTTAACCACCTTCCAGGAAGGTATTCTCCTTCTCGGTGGAGACTTTAATATACCGCTCAACCCCACACAGGACACCTCATCGGGCACATCCTCGCTTCCCTATGCAGCCCTCCAAACAATAAAATCTCTCCTTCAAAATCTGCTACTTCACGATACTTGGAGAACGTTGAACCCCAATGGCAAAGATTTCACTTTCTATTCAGCGCCACACCACCGTTACTCCAGAATAGATTATATATTCATGTCACAAAAAGACTTGCCCATGCTCAAGCACGCGTCCATAGATAATATGTTCCTCTCTGATCACAACCCTATTTCAATGATAATGACATTCCCTGACACTCCTCCACGCTCACAGATATGGCGATTGGACCCCTCCCTATTTACTGATCCCACTATAACAGCCGAAGTCGAAAACCGTCTCAAACACTACTTCCAAGAGAACAAACCCCCCGATACCTCCCCACTTATTAATTGGGAAGCCCACAAATGTGTGATCCGCGGCTTCCTTATCGCAGCAGCAGCCAAACGTAATCGTGAACGACGACAACACTATACAACACTCACTACGCGGATCCAGAAGCTAGAAAAAGCGCACAAGCACACGCAAGCTTTAGCTACCTTAACTGATCTTATTCAAGCCCGAAGTGAACTGTTAGACCTTCTAGGAAAACAAATACGTCGCAAATATATCCTATCTCAGAAAACATTCTATGAATACGGCAACAAAGCCAGTAAAATGCTTGCGAGATCCCTACAACACAAAAAAGCCTCAACGACAATACACTCAATCATGGATGCAACAGGGAAAAAAATGAACTCGACACCAGACATAGCGAAACAGTTTGTCAAATACTACGCTAAACTTTACAACCTCTCCCCCACGACCCCACCAGCAGATGAGGAAACAAGCTTGATAACCCTTTGACCAAAGAAGAAGTTGACCGAGCATTGAAACCAGGAGCATAACTAGAAATAGCAGGACCCCATAGCAAAATGTTGTATGGGGCCCCCCTGCAAACAGCCCCCCCCACAGCTGCCCTAGTGTCAATGCAGCGTGAGCTGTGCCACATACAGCGTGACCTGTGCACAATGCAGCGTGACCTGTGCCCAATACAGCGTGACCTGTGCCCCATGCAGTGTGACCTGTGCCCCATGCAGTGGTACCTGTGCCCCATACAGCGTGACCTGTGCCCCATACAATGTGACCTGTGCCCAATGCAGCATGACCTGTGCCCCATGCAGCGTGACCTGTGCCTCATGCAGCGTGACCTGTGCCCAATGCAGCGTGACCTGTGCCCCATGCAGTGTGACCTGTGCCCCATGCAGTGTGACCTGTGCCCCATACAGCATCACCTGTGCCCCATACAGCCTGGTCTGCCTGTGCCCCATACAGCCTCACCTATGCAGAGGAAGAGGCAAGCCACCCAGATCAGCAGAGAGCGGGATTGCCTGCTGTATTAGCTTTCATTTGAATTTCCCGTCTTCCCGGGGCTCATCGTCACATAGCCCCACCTCTTGGCCCGACGCCTTTGATGACGTCACATGTCCCGCATTGGATCAGCGTTCTGTCTATCAAAGGCGCCGGGCCAAGAGGGGGAGCTATGTGACGTGAGCCCCGGGAACACTGGAAGTTCTAATGAAAGTTATTACATCGGGCAATTCAGCTCTCTGCTAATACGGACAGCTCGCCTCTTTCTCTCCTCTTTCTTCCCCTGGCTGGGAGACTGTGCCGGCGGTGCTCTCATCCTCACTTGCCCCACTCGGCTGCGGGCCCCATAGCGCCCGCATGGGTCGCTATGGTGGTAGTTACGCCCCTGATTGAAACAAATGAAAACGGGCAAAAGTCCCGGGCCAGATGGTCTGACTGTAGGATACAACAAAACGTATGCAGGTATCCTTACCCCCTTTTTTCTGTCCTCCTTTAACTCGTTCACGTCTTCTTCTGAACCCCCTAGAGACCTACTAACTGCCCATATTACAGTAATCCCTAAGCCGGATAAGGACCCAACAGTAGTCTCCAGTTACAGACCCATTTCGCTACTCAACGTAGATCTCAAATGGTACTCCAAAACAATAGCAAACCGACTTCTCCCCCTTCTCCCCCAACTAATACATCTCGACCAAGTTGGTTTTGTCCCAGGTAGAGAAGCGAGAGATAACATGCTCAAGGCCATTAACGTCCACCACTGGCTTACTTCCACCCAGCAACAGGGATTCATACTTTCCCTCGATGCGGAGAAGGCATTCGACAGTGTGCCCCTGACTACATGACAGAAGCTTTACGGGCCATAGGCCTCCCATCCAAAATGCTAAACCTCATACTGACGCTATATTCTAATCCCACCACCAGAGTCCCAGTGAATGTCCACCTGTCGGATGCCTTCTCCATATCGAATGGAACACACCAGGGATGCCCCCTTTCCCCTATAATATTCATCCTCACCCTTGAACCACTTCTGAGAAGACTAAGGGAGAACCCAGTTGTTAAAGGTATAGAGATTAAAAAACGTACATACAAACTAGCGGCCTTTGCGGACGACATACTCCTTTTTCTTACCGACCCGCTCATCACTATCCCAAACTTACTCAGAGACTTTGATACCTTTAGGACTCTAACCAACCTACAAATTAATTTCACGAAATATAATGCCTTAAACGTTACCCTATCATCCGCAACACGCAAACATTGCCAAATAATGTTTCCATTCACTTGGAAAGATCGCGCAATCACCTATCTGGGCATATAACTCCCAAATATCCTTTCTGACTTATACTCCCTAAACCACTTACCATTACTACAAAACATAATAAAAGATTTAACAAAATGGGCCACCGGTCTCTTTTCCTGGTTTGGAAGAGCCGCAATCATTAAAATGATTATCTTGCCCAGAATATTGTACCTTTTGCAGACAATCCCAATTAAAATCCCACCTGCTTTTTTCTCAACGTATCGCACAGCTTGCATAAAATTTGTGTGGGGCAAACTAAAACCGAGACTTAGCTACCTAAGGCTCACATCTCCCAAACATAAAGGAGGAATAGGGCTACCCGATATAAGAAAATACCAGCAAGCAAGCCACCTTGCTAGAATCATAGACTGGAACATACACACCAAATATAAAGATTGGATCCAATTGGAACAATCAATGTCGCCCCTTCCGTTAGCTCAAATTCCCTGGATCACACCTCAACACATCCCCCCAGAATGTAAATCCCACCTACTCATTATTCCAACACTGCTCTCCTTTCGGGATGCATGCAACAAACACAAACTTTCTTCCATCCTAGGCTCAATGACACCACTAGCACAAAATCCAGAGTTCACCCCAGGTACACATACTTCCTTTCTAGCTGAAGGTTGACCTCACCTGAACATGCGAGCAGAACACTTCTTTGACGACAGTCGCCTTCTAACTCAAACAGAACTTGCTACCAAAATGACTACGGCCTCGTTCCCCTTCTGGACATATGTACAACTTAGACACTTCTTTGATAAACCTAAGCCCCAGCCAGAATGGTCAAGACATACCACTGCCTTCGAATCCCTATGCTTGAAAGAGGAACCCCAAAATCACTTAATCTCTCTTACATACACCATGCTATTCTCAAACCAAAATTCCAATTTACAATGAGCCAACAAAAAATGGGAACAAGAACTCTCCATTATCCTTACAGAGAAAGAGTGGGAAAACATCTATATGCACATACACAAGGGAACCATAAATGTTCAGGTACAGGAGAATGCATTCAAAGTATTATCCAGGTGGTACAGAACCCCACTTAAGTTACACCATTTCAACCCTGCTCTACCCCAGCAATGCTGGAGATGTAAAACAGACATAGGATGTCTCATACATATATGGTGGACGTGCCCTAAAATCCAGCCGTTCTGGAGAGAGGTCCACAGAGTTATCAAACAAGTAACCACTTACACACTTGACTACACCCCAGCGCAATTCCTCATTCACCATTCCACAATCCCAACACGCTCCTACTTTCGCTCTCTAGCCATGCACATGGTAAACGCAACAAAGATGTGTGTTCAATGCAAATGGCGCTCTCCTGATCCACCAACTATGGCAGACTGGTTCAAACGTATACAAAAAACTGTGGAAATGGAGGAGCTCATACATCAAACGAAGACACACCCGCCAAGTTCAACAGCACATGGGCCTGCTGGCTACATTTCCTTACCACAGAGGAATACAAAACAGTTCTACCCTGAAAGAAGTGTGGGAGCTGCGGCAGAGAAAAAAAAGATCCCCCCCAACCACATATATCTTTACCCCTGCATTCGCTATCCAGACCCCTTGCCACATGCCTCATTATATAACCTATTGACTCAGAACATTTCCGGTTATATACTTACTAAAGGTTATGTGGAAATGCAACTTTATTCCATTTTCGAATTATGAACTTTCTCTCTACCATTCTGACACCTTCAGATAGGAATATATTTTTATAACTGTCGATCCTAGATTCAAAAATATGTTCCTCGTATGATGATTGTCCATTTGCAGAAGTTGTCCAATGCTTTGTCATGTACTCTTACACTTGTGATAATATATGTACTACTAATTACCACGTATTGTATGTTGGAAAAAATATTTCTCTTTATTTTATCATATGCATAACATGTACTGACCCTTCACTTTCAATAAAATTTGTTGAGAACGAAAAAAAATGTAAAGTGCCGCCTATGGAGATTTTTAGGTAACGTAGTTTGTCGCCATTCCACGAGTGCGTGCAATTATAAAGCATGACATGTTTGGTATCTATTTACTCAGCATAACATCATCTTTCACATTATACAAAAAAATTGAGCTAACTTCACTGTTTTGTTTTTTTTAAATTCATGAAAGTGTCCCTTTGCACATAAAGTTATATTTAAAACACCGCTGCACAAATACTGTGAGACATAAAATATTGCAGCAATTGCCATTTTATTCTCTACATTCTCTGCTAAAATATATATATATATATATATATATATATATATATATATATATATAAGGGTTCTAAGTAATTTTCTAGCAAAAAATACCAAATGTCAGAAATAGGCTTAGGCATGAAAGGGATAAGCGAGGACATAGTTCCAGAAAGTAGAGGTGGAGGGGCAGTCCCACAGGGTGGGTCATTGCACTAAACACCAGGGACACTGATTGCGAGGGGTCTGTAGCGTTGGTGTGAAAAGGATAATGGGATATGTGTAGTAATTTAATCTGGGTTTCTCGCCACGTTTCTGATATGACAAGTTTTCAGATAGCCACCTAATAGCGTTTCCGGAACATCAGAATTATTGCAGACGGAGGACCATTTCCTAAATGGAGCAAGATGATATTTAGCCAACTGGTATGTTATAAGGTGAGAGTACAGGCTGGAGATAGAATATTTGTCAAGTTGGGGCACTATATCAACAAAAGAATTTTGAAGAGGATAATATTTAACCACTTCCCACCCACCCTCTAGCAGAATGAGGGCCGGGCGCTGGTTCTGTTATCATGACTGGGTGTCATATGATGTCCAGCTGGATAACATGCCAGCACGCCTGCAATCAGTAGTGCTGTGTGTTAGTCTGACACACTACATCTCAGGTCATAATAAGAAGCCTCTGATGATGATCAGCTGTGACCAATCATAGCGTGAACCAGGAAGTGCCGGTAAACGGCTTTCCTCAGTTTGCGCTGACAGGGAGAGCCGATCGGCGGAGGTCTGTGCTGATAATCAGCACATTGATTATCAGCACAGCCCCATCAGATGTGCCACCAACAGTGCCCATCAGTTGTCAGTCAGTGCACATTCAAAAACGCCTGTCAGTGCCCACAACAGTGTCAGTGCCCACAACAGTGCCAATCAGTTCCCATCAGGAAAAAATGTCAGTACCTCATCAGTGCTGCCCATCAGTGCCAATCAGTTCCGCCTATCAGTGCCAATCAGTGCTGCCTGTCAGTACCCATCAGTGCCACCTATCAGTGCCCATCAGTTCTGCATATCAGTGCTGCCTATTGGTTCCGATCAGTGTTGAATATCAGGACCACCTATCAGTGCCCATCAATTCTACATATCAGTGCCTCCTCATCATTGCCCATCAGTGCCACCTTATCAGTGCCAACTCATCAGTGCCCATCAGTACCGCCTCATCAGTGCCAGTCAGTGAAGGAGAAAACAGAATTTTATCAGAAATTTTTTAAAAGTCCTTTTTTGTTTGTTAAACAAAAGATAAAAACCCTGGTGGTGATCAAATACCACCAAAAGAAAGCTCTATTTGTGGGAAGAAAATGATAAAAATGTAGTTTGGGTACAGAGTTGCATGACCGCATACTTGTCATTAAAAGTGCGACAGCGCTGAAGGCTGAAAATTGTCCTGGGCAGGAATGGGGGAAAGTGCCCGGTATTGAAGTGGTTAGGAATGTAGCAGGCCCATAAGTAGCTAAGTAGCTGCTGGTATTGAAAAAGATGCAATGGTGGTAAAGAATATTCTTGTGATACAACACTAGGATTGCCATGTACAGGGAAGCCACTTTGGTGAGACCACAGGTACGCTATTGAACCACAGAAAAAGATATCCCCCTTGAACTGGGACTTTAATAGACCACCAACTCTTGAAGTAAAATATGTCAATTTTATTAATGTACTTAAAAAACAGACGTGAAAACATCTATAACATACAAAAAAGAACATGCATTCCATACAGAATTAATATGAGATCAGAACAGGAATTATACAAATGTGATATAAGATGTACTCTCCTGGGGTTGAAGTACTCCAATACCCGACGCCTTTCCGGTATTCTGATACCTTCATCAGGGGCTTGGGAGCTTCAAGCATTTTATAAATGTATGGATTCTACAAGTATACAAAGAGGCATGTCAGAGAGAACATCACATTATAGAAGTGAACAGTAAGAAGATCCTCGGACCAAGAGAACACAAACATTGGATAATAAACAAATTGGTAACAAAAATAAGCATATAAATTATGAAAAAAAAAAACAGATATGAATTAACAGTGGCACATACCCGGTGGAATGACTTTGTGTTCAGGCAGCACCTATGACCCCCCAAAGTTTAATAACGTGTTTTTCATGAATGTCAGACCCAGAGCCTAAATAAGTTGTATACATATTGGGTTGCCATTGTCTATAGAGAGAATATATGCGTTAAGTGGTTGTACTACTCCCACATGGGGAGAACCAAATGCAGAGGGAAGTAGAACAAAAAGATGAGAAAAACAAGTAGGGACTGCAGCGGGGTGGGCAAAGTGAAAGAAAACAAGGAAAGTAAAGTGGCATAATACAAGGGCAGATATGGGGACCCAGCATATTGCAGTGAGAGAAATACTCTACAGCTGATATGGGGTCCTCAGAGTGAGTGTGAGGAGAATATGGGAAAAGATTTCTGTGAAGCCAAATTAGGCTTGCCCCGAGGGGGTCGTGGGTAAGCAGAGTGAAAAGGAGGAAGGCAAAAGGAATAGCTGTGTGAGAGCACCTCCAGGACACACACGGTGACCAGTGCCACGTGGGGGGAATTTGCAAGATCACTAATAGTGAGGCACCACCAGTGGACCCCCAAGGTGTAAAGAGTCTGCAAAGGTGGCATATTTACCCGGGTTCATTAGATGAGCCAGAGTGGAATAAGCATTCGTTGGAGCCTGTATTATGCCGGCTGTATGCCGGGTGGATAAATATCCAAAAAATCCCACCGTGGCCGGCTCCTGGGACAGACCCTATAAAGACATGTATTTAAAAAGTAAATATGAGTATAGCTTATCCCAGAGAGGGGAAAACCAGAGGCTCAGGAAGTGTCTCCGCATGATGGAGACTTACCTTGGTGTGTCCAGGTCCAATGGGGGGTGCTTTCCACTTGTGGTGCTCACAGGGACCTAGTATGTGCAATGTTTTTATACGTGGGCGCCGAACCCAGCGCCTGCGCATAGGGGGTGGACCGCACTGCGCCTATGCAGAGGTCCGACCAATTGCCGGTCATTGTGTAGCCGCGTCATCATCACTAACGTTGGTGGAGCGCAGCGTACCTCTAGTGCAATGAACCAGCCAGGATTGGTCGAGATTGGAACGGGCTGAAGTGCCTCGTCCCCTAGCTTGCACGCATCGCCGCCGACAATTGGTATAAAGAATGAGGCAAATAGTGAAATGGGGTGCTTGGGCAAAAAAGGCTGAGTACAGCACAAGCCCACATATAACAATATGTATGTGGGACCGAGTGATTCTAATATGTGTATACAGAGCTCAATCAGTAGTCTGGAGCCATCTAGTGGGGGGTCAAAAACATGTAATGCTGATAGAACACATAGTCATTTTACAACAAAACAATGCATATATACTGTATGAATGTAATAAATTGCAGAAATATCTAAGGACTAGGTTATTATCATATACTTAAATTATGCCCACATGAACTCGCAAGCGTCTTATTACATGTTTTTGACCCCCCCACTAGATGGCGCCAGACTACTGATTGAGCTCTGTATACACATATTAGAATCACTCGGTCCACATACATATTGGTATATGTGGGCTTGTGCTGTACTCAGCCTTTTTTGCCCAAGCACCCCATTTCACTATTTGCCTCATTCTTTATACCAATTGTCGGCGGCGATGCGTGCAAGCTAGGGGACGAGGCACTTCAGCCCGTTTCAATCTTGACCAATCCTGGCTGGTTCATTGCACTAGAGGTACGTTGCGCTCCACCGACGTTAGTGATGGTGAGCGCAGCTACGCAATGACTGGCAATTGGTCGGACCTCTGCACAGGAGCAGTGCGGTCCACCCTCTATGCGCAGGCGCCGGCATTCGGCGCCCATGCATAAAAACATTGCACATACTAGGTCCCTGTGAGCACCACGAGTGGAAAGCACCCCCCATTGGACCCGGACACACCAAGGTAAGTCTTCACCATGTGGAGACACTTCCTGAGCCTCTGGTCTTCCCCTCTCTGGGATAAGCTATACTCATATTTACTTCCTAAATACATGTCTTTATAGGGTCTGTCCCAGAAGCCGGCCACAGTGGGCTTTTTTGGATATTTATCCACCCGGCATACAGCCGGCATAATACAGACTCCAACAAATGCCTATTCCACTCTGGCTCATCTAATGAACCCGGGTAAATATGCCACCTTTGCAGACTCTTTACACCTTGGGGGTCCACTGGTGGTGCCTCACTATTAGTGATCTTGCAAATTCCCCCCACGTGGCACTGGTCACCGTGTGTGTCCTGGAGGTGCTCTTACACAGCTATTTCTTTTGCCCTCCTCCTTTTCACTCTGCTTACCCACGACCCCCTCTGGGCAAGCCTATTTTGGCTTCACAGAAATCTTTTCCCATATTCTCCTCACACTCACTCTGAGGACCCCATATCAGCTGTAGAGTATTTCTCTCACTGCAATATGCTGGGGCCCCATATCTGCGCTTGTTTTATGCCACTTTACTTTCCTTGTTTTCTTTCACTTTGACCACCCCGCTGCAGTCCTTACTTGTTTTTCTCATCTTTTTGTTCCACTTCCCTCTGCATTTGGTTCTCACCATGTGGGAGTAGTACAACCACTTAACGCATATATTCTCTTTATAGACAATGGCAATCCAATATGTACACAACCTATTTAGGCTCTGGGTCTGACATCTATGAAAAACACGTTATTGAACTTTGGGGGTCATAGGTGCTGCCTGAACACAAAGTCATTCCACCGGGTATGTGCCACTGTTAATTCATATCTGTCTATTTTTTCATAATTTATATGCTTATTTTTGTTACCAATCTGTTTATTATCCAATGTTTGTGTTCTTTTGGTCCGAGGATCTTCTTACTGTTCACTTCTATAATGTGATGTTCTCTCTGACATGACTCTTTGTATACTTGTAGAATCCATACATTTATAAAATGCTTGAAGCTCCCAAGCCCCTGATGAAGATATCAGAATAACGGAAACGCGTCGGTTATTGGTGTACTTCAACCCCAGGAGAGTACATCTAATATCACATTTGTATAATTCCTGTTCTGATCTCATATTAATTCTGTATGGAATGCATGTTCTTTTTTGTATGTTATAGAGGTTTTCACGTCGGTTTTTAAGTACATTAATAAAATTTACATATTTTACTTCAAGAGTTGGTGGTCTATTAAAGTCCCAGTTCAAGGGGGATATATTTTTCTGTGGTTCAATACGCTAGGGATGGGACCACCATACTCTACACTTGACATGATGGAAGCCCCCCTTTTTTGCAGGTACGCTATTGGCCAAATACTTTATGTTCAATAAAATGGGAGAAACATAGGGTTGCCCTCGATGGGCAAGTATCGAGAAATGGAAGAGGATAACCCCAGTAGTCTCCACAATCCTCTCCAGGCCATCACCGTATCTCGGATTAGGATGTTAGACCTGAGATACAGCAGTAAAGCCCTTAAATTGGAGTGTAAGATAGCCGGGAGGGAAAGCAGGGAGACCAGAGCATCCTCAAGCAAATAACACGGACTTACCAGCAGGGGCGGACTGACAACTCATGGGGCCCCCGGGCAATAGGGGATCATGGGGCCCCCTTTGTCCCCACCCACACACAAGCCTCACCCTCACAAAGCCCCACGTATATATTGCACTGCTACATTACATGCATTGGTCACAGAATTTCTCTACTGTATGTTCAAAATAAATGTTTAATGAGTTAAAAAAAATAAACTCACATTAACCACGTATATTTACTGCGGGGCTGCGTCTCCTGTGAGCAGAATCACGTACAGGTACTTGATTCTGCACTTGTGGGTCTGCGTGCTGTTTGACCTGCTGCCGCTGTGATTGGACACACCGAGAGCTAATCAGCCGGTCTGGCGGACCCGATGTCCGCCGGGCCCCGATGATCGTTTCCAACAGAGGCAGAACGGTGGTCTGCCGACGTAAACAAGTCAAATTGCCATTCTGTTAGTAGGGAAGACCGAGATCCTGGGGCTAGAGCCCATAGCAGCGAAGTAAAGAAAGTCATACACATGTATACACACACACAAACACACACACACACACACACATATATACACATATTCACACACACTGCAGAGGCTGCGGTCATGGTACAGGGGTCAGAGGTTGTGGACATGGTACAGGGGTCAGAGGCTGCGAACATGGTACAGGGGTCAGAGGCTGCGAACATGGTACAGGGGGTCAGAGGTGGTGGACATGGTACAGGGGTCAGAGGCTGCGAACATGGTACAGGGGTCAGAGGCTGCGAACATGGTACAGGGGTCAGAGGCTGCGAACATGGTACAGGGGTCAGAGGCTGCGAACATGGTACAGGGGTCAGAGGCTGCGAACATGGTACAGGGGTCAGAGGCTGCGAACATGGTACAGGGATCAGAGGCTGCGGACATGGTACAGGGGTCAGAGGCTGCGGACATGGTACAGGGGTCAGAGGCTGCGGACATGGTACAGGGGTCAGAGGCTGCGGTCATGGTACAGGGGTCAGAGGCTGCGGTCATGGTACAGGGGTCAGAGGCTGCGGTCATGGCACAGGGGTCAGAGGCTGCGGACATGGCACAGGGGTCAGAGGCTGCGGTCATGGTACAGGGGTCAGAGGCTGCGGTCATGGCACAGGGGTCAGAGGCTGCGGTCATGGTACAGGGGTCAGAGGCTGCGGTCATGGTACAGGGGTCAGAGGCTGCGGTCATGGTACAGGGGTCAGAGGCTGCGGTCATGGTACAGGGGTCAGAGGCTGCGGACATGATACAGGGGTCAGAGGCTGCGGACATGATACAGGGGTCAGAGGCTGCGGACATGGTACAGGGGTCAGAGGCTGCGGACATGGTACAGGGGTCAGAGGTTGCGGTCATGATACAGGGGTCAGAGGCTGCGGACATGGTACAGGGGTCAGAGGCTGCGGTCATGGTACAGGGGTCAGAGGCTGCGGTCATGGTACAGGGGTCAGAGGCTGCGGTCATGGTACAGGGGTCAGAGGCTGCGGTCATGGTACAGGGGTCAGAGGCTGCGGAGGGATCTTACCAGGCTGTGATGAGAGGTGTACGTCACTGCTGAGACCTCACAAAGTGCCACTGCTGCCTTACATTTAAAAATAGTGCGCCTGGTGCCATTATGTCGCTGCGCCTGCATGTTCGAAAATGACCGAACGTGTACGGGCTTGCTCGCGCAGTGGCGGCGGTGCATGTGCAGGTGACACTCCAGCCCCGCTCATCATACCATACAGGGTTAATGTTACTTTATGGTATGTGATGAGGTGGGGGTTTTAGTGGAGGAAGAGAGCAATGCAGCTGGCTGGTGCATGAAAACAGGTAGGAGAAAGAGGCCCCCCCCTTACTTCCCCCTCCCCCACACACTGCAAAAATGGACTTTATCTTAGTTTCCTGGAGATGGGCTGTATTGTGGCACCACATCCTTTGCTGTTATTGCTCAAATTCATGAATATGTTAGAAATATACTGGGACTTTCAGGTGCTACAGAGATATTCTACATACACATATATCAAAAATAATTCTTTTGTGAAAATACATCTATGTATGTAGTACCTGAAAAGTCCCAGTATATTCTTAACATATTGAAGAATTTTACTTTCACCAGACCTGTCCTGCTGAGGTACAGGACAAGTTTAAAGCACAGAATTATACAGTGTGGAAGGCAGAACAATCGTACCTCACAGAAGAATACAGTCTGCCATCCGTCCTGTTATCTTACCTTGGGGGAGCTCCGGTGACTACTTTATGGGTAGCAATGATTGCTACTGTGTTGTCCTGCTTGCCCTGTTCTCCCCCAGGAGGGGAGGGGAGAGGGAGGCTCGGGTGCTGCCTGACACACACAAGCATGGAAGAGATCGAGTTTCTCCTTTCTGGACATTCCTCTGCATGCTTGTTACCCGCTCCTCACTTGTCCATAGACCCGAGGAGTGTCTTATATGAGCAGTGACAATGTCCAGGCTCCTGGGTCGACATTCTCCCCCTCCCTCCCTCACTCAGTTCAGTGTCCAATGTGCGCTAATTGTCAGCGCTGACATTTCCCATCCTTCCTCCAGCTAGCTCCTCTCCTGCTCAGGACTCAGATTTGGCGCCACAAATTCAGCTTCTCTGGAGCCAATGAGAATGAGAGAATAGAGAGCGATTCTCTCTCTTCTATTTACCCACAGCATCCGATAAGAGACTCACGGGCCCCCTACTGGCCACGGGCCCTCGGTCAGCGTCCTAATGACCGAATGGTCAGTCCGCCCCTGCTTACCAGTTATCCAATCTAGTCCCTGACTTAGCAAACAAGACAGATTATAGAATCGTAAATTGGGCAATCCTGCACTCCCCCTCTAATTTATGTAAACAAGGCTTTTGGAGGACTATGCAAGGTTTCTTGTGAGACCATAAACAGGTGGATAGGGCCTTATGAATTTTTTGTATATTAGAATGTTTTGATAAAAGGGGTATGGTTTGCATTTACTCAATGTGAATGACATAACATGGCCCAGTAGCTAAATATAAACAAAGGGTTTTGGAACCCTTTATATGGATCATGATGCAATTTTTTTTGGTCTGAGTTCACTGACTATGCCAGCAAATGGATCCCAAGCCAAGCCACCCATCACTACTTTCCAAGAATTACAGGAAAATTTGATGAAGCAAATAAACCTCAATAGTGGTAGAGAGCCAAGTATGAATATTGCAAATAAAGCAATAAAGCAATAAAGCAATAAAGCTGAAGTTTGGGGTTTTTGGTAGGGAAAGAACACCAGAGACATGATGTATGTGTAATGTTGCATATGCCATTACCTGCAGACTTCTGCTTTTACTAAAATCTTACCTGTAGTGCCTTCTCACGGCTGCCTGACATGCACTGTGAGAGTTAAAATGAATGTATTCTATGGTACAAAACCTTCAGTGTGCAGCTCCCCCATAGCCCCCCCTCCCAAGGTCAATGCCACCTCAACAGCTCAGACACATCTGTGAGAGACAGTGTCATGAACAAGTGTGACCAGAACCGTGTGATCTGCGACAGAGGACACCAAAACGTATATAAGTGAAAATATATATTAATTTATTAAGGAAAGTGAGTAATAAATAACAACCAACTCCAATATGACACAGTGCAATAACCAACCACAGACAGAGACCTACAAATAACAATAGACAGATAAATGCAATAAATGGGAAATACCAGGTTCATAAACAATAGCCAGGCCAAGGTCATACACAGCAGATCAGCAGGGAATGTTCCAGAGATGTAAAGGTAAGCCAGGCCAAGGTCATACACAGGGAAGTCAGTAGATGGGGTATGGAACACAGGACAGGGAGAGGATGGATGGGTCAGACTGCAGGCAGGGACGCAAGGTAACAGGTGGGACAGGATAGGGTCCCAGACAGGGAGACAGGACCAGGGAACAGGATCAGGGCTCAGGTTCAGGTTCAGGATCAGGATCAGATAGCTAGCAGGTCAGGAGGCAATGACGAAGTCAAGGCAAACATGTGAATGTTTGCCGAGTATTTATAGGCTTGTGATTGGCCTCAAGTGACACCTGATTGCAGGAGGCACTGTCTGCTCCATACTGCCAGGATCCATCCGCTGGTGGACGCCAGTACTGCGGCCCAAAGATGATATACTATCAACAGGGAAAAGCTCTCCTGACAGTTCCAAACTGCCAGGAGACACCTGCTGGTGGACCTCAGTACTGCATGCCAAATAACAGGTATTACCAGCGGATGGAACATTTCCTGACAGACAGCTCAGTCAGTGAGGAGGGAGCGGGGCAGGGCTGAGCTGCACTTTGTGTTTCTCAGACACACAGAGGTGGCTCAGGAGCAAGCATGCACAAGTGACCCCAGAGCAAGCAGATTGCTCTGGGGTACTTAGCAGGGGGGAGGGTTCAGGAGCACCAGTAGGGAACCAAAGAAGAGGAGGATCAGCCCCGATTGCCCCATTGCACAGAGCAGGTGATTATGACATGTTTGTTATTTTTATTTTATTTTTCCTTTTTTTTTTTTTTTTTTTCTCTCCACTTCAGCGAAAAGTTTTTTTAAGAGATTTTATATCAACTTTATGTGTCAAATTTTTATCTCTTATTTTTCACATCATTGTGGATTATTTCCATTTTATCTTTATTTCCCCTTTGAGGGTCTTCTTTAATAACATTAAAAACCGAGCCGAGCCCCTTTTATAAAAAGGGAAAAAAAAAAAAAACAAAACAAAAGAAAAGGAAAAGAAAAACAAAACACACTATTACCTTATTTTCCCTTAATCCCTCCTATCCCCTCCCCCTCCCCTCCCCTATGTTTGGTTCACTCTTTTGTTATATTTATGGTCTTGGCGTTACTTCTATTATTTCTCTCATCTTGTCCAGATATATATCCGAGGATTTGTATTTTTGCCAGCTTTCCCATCTACTATTCTCCTTTTTCTCCCCTCCCTCTCCACTCCTCCGCTGGTCCATTTTATAGTAGTAATCTATTTCCTCTAACCATTTTCTAATCTCTGGTTTTTCACTTTTTAGCCAGTTTTTAGGTATCAAGGCCGTGGCCGCATTCAGGAGATTAGGGACTATTGAATTCATATATTGTTTCTTGGGTTTATTGTGGACATGAAAAAGACAAGTCCATATATTTTGTTCTATTTCTTCATTAGTTATTTCTTTTATATTGTTTAATATTTCCTTCCAGTACTCCGTTATTATTGGACATTCCCACCACAGGTGTGTAATCGTTGCTTTTTGGCCACATTTTCTCCAGCACAGAGGTGTTTTTTCTTGTTGGAATTTGTGTAATCTTACAGGAGTCAAATACCATCTTGTTACTAGTTTGTAATTCATTTCGATAGTCCTCATATCCCAGGCATTATTGTATCCCATTTCTATTATTTTTTCTACTTTTTGGTTATCTATTTTTATGTTCATTTCTTTTTCCCATTGTTTTATGTGGTCTGGTCTTTCTTGTGCGTCCAAATCTGTCAGTATACCTTATATTTTTGATGTTCCATTTTTCAACGGTGTTTTGTTACTACATAGTTTTTCCAGAGTGGTTAATTTTGTTTCGTCTCTAAGCGGATGTGGTAATGTGCTTACTAAGTGCTTTAATTGACAGTAGTTCCATTCATTCATATTCCATCCATTACTTTCCTGCAGCTCTAATCGTGTTCTTATTTTACCATTACTAGTGATATCTTTCAATTGTGGGTTCCTTATTCCTTGGGCTTCAAAAATTTCCTTCCCGGGGGTAAAATAATTTGATCGTGTAAGTGCAATTAACAGTGAATTGTATTTCCATTCATTCTTTAAGTGTATAGTGTCCCAAATTTTGAATAAGTTTTTTGTTATTTCATGTGTGTCTGTGTCCAGTGTTCTATATTTTTGTGGGATCCAAATATTCTTACATAGTGTAGCTCCGCTTATTATGTTTTCCATTTTGACCCATTTTTTCTCATTTTTCTCGTTCGTCCACTCTAGCATTCGTGTTAAAACAATGGCTTTATAGTACCTGCTAATATCCGGAGTGGCCAAACCTCCTTGCTCCTTTTTTCTTGTAATCAGCGTATATTTGATTCTTGTTTTTTTATTAAGCCATATGTATTTTAACAATATTGTTTTAGTTATTTTAAAAAAACTCTGAGGAATCTTTACTGGTAACATCTGGATTCTGTAGATTATTTTTGGGAGTATCATCATCTTCCACATATTTATTCTTCCAATCCATGAAAGTGATTGTATTCTTAATTTTTTCATTTCTTCTTTGATCTCATTGATCAATGGGATAAAGTTTGCCTGGTAGATCTTTTCAACTCTGGGGGTTATTTTAATTCCAAGATAGTTTAGTTCTTTTACCCAGGTAAATGGGAATTCTTTTTGTAAAAACTGAACTTCCTTTTTCTCTAATCCTATGTTTAATATTTCCGTTTTTATTGGATTGATTTTGAAGTTTGACAATTCTCCATATTTTTTTATTTCTTTCAGTATATTTGGGAGTGAAACTCTTGGGTTGGATACATACATCAGGATGTCATCCACGTATGCTGCGATCTTATGTTCTTTTCCTCCTAATCTCGCCCCTTCCACCTCTTGATTGTTGCGGAGCGTTGCTAATAGTGGCAGTGCCAGTACGTATAGTAATGGAGAAAGTGGGCAGCCTTGCCGTGTTCCATTCTGCATCTTTATTCGTGCGGAGAGTCTGCCGTTTACTTTTACAACTGCTGTCGGACCGTTATATAGGTTTGTTATCCACTTCATCATTTTTATCCCGAGTCCCAGGTGCCGCAACGTATCCATCATGAAACCCCAGTCTACCCTGTCAAATGCTTTTTCTGCATCCAATGACAGGAATAGAACTGGGGTCTCTTTCTGCACCTTCTTATGTAGCAACAATATTGATTTAAGACTGTTGTCCCGCCCCTCTCTTCCCGGGACAAAACCAGTCTGGTCCGGGTTTATCCATAGTGGGATTAACTTTTTTACTCTGGTGGCTAAGATTTTGGAATAAAGCTTTGTATCGACGTTCAATAGTGCTATTGGCCTGTAGCTTGAACAGTTAGTTTTATCAGTTCCTTCTTTTGGTAGTATTGTGATGTGGGCTAGTAGCGATTCGCTTCTTATTTCTTCTTCTTCCCCTATAGCATTCATATATTCTAATAGTTTTGGGATCAGCTGTTCTTGAAATATTTTATAATATTTAACCGTGAACCCATCTGGTCCTGGGCTTTTCCCTACAGGGGTTTCCTTTAATGCCAATGTTATCTCTTCTTGCGTTATGTTCTTTTCCAGTTCTTCTAGTTTTTCTGTTTTTATTTTCGGTAATTTTGCACTTTTTAGATATTCTTGTATCTTCTTTGTTCTTACATTTGCTTCTTTCCGACTTTCCTGACCTTTTATTGCATATAGGGAACTAAAATATTTTTGGAATGATTTCGCAATGTCCGTTGTTTTATTTACCACTTCTCCTTTTTAATTTTTAATCTTCTCAATATAATTTAAAGACTTCTTTTTTTTACGAGCTTCACAAGGTATTTTCCTGGTTTATTTCCCCATTTGAATTTTTCTTGTACTATTCTGTTATATTCCTTCCTTTCTTCTTGTTCCATCCAATCTTTTAATTGTTCTCTCTTTTGGGATAGTAACCGAAAAGTTTTTATGTTTAATTGATTTTTGTGTTTTTGCTCCAGCTCATATATTTCCTCTATTGTTTGTTGCATGTTTTTTTTTCTTTCTTGTTTTTTTCTTGCACCTATAGCTATTAATTTTCCCCTTATGACCGATTTGTGAGCCTCCCATATTGTTGCTTTCGATACTTCTGGTGTTTCATTTTCTTTAAAATATCTTTCAATTTCTTCTGTTATACTTTTTTCGATCTCACTGTCTTCTAGCAAGTTTTCGTTGATTCTCCATGGGCCCCTTTCAAAGGCTTCTCCCTGCGTTTTCATTCTCAGCATTACTGGGCTATGGTCTGAGGCCGTTATTATGCCTATTTTTGTTTCTTCTATGTCCTCCAGGTTCCTGTGTTCGACCATGATATAGTCCAATCTGGAGTAGCTGTTATGTACTGCTGAGTAATATGTGTAATCTTTTGTGCTGGGGTGCTGGATTCTCCAAGGATCAGTTAGTTGTTGTTCGTATAGTATTCTTTTTAGTTTCTTTTGTTGTTTTATTTCTCTGTCCCTTACTATGGAGGTGCTGTCCATTTCATTATCCATGCTAAAGTTAAAATCTCCCGCCAATATTAATTTGCCTTGTTTAAATTCTATTAGTATTTTTATTATATCTATCAAGTATTTTTTAGGGTTTTTGTTAGGACAATAAACATTGGCAAAT
The DNA here is from genome assembly GCA_037952925.1 of Lithobates clamitans. Taxonomy (NCBI): domain Eukaryota; kingdom Metazoa; phylum Chordata; class Amphibia; order Anura; family Ranidae; genus Lithobates; species Lithobates clamitans. The sequence continues at coordinate 7,918,694 of JBBGZY010000265.1, forward strand.
GTGTATTTTATCCCCTGTATGGAGCCTACAATGAAAAGACAACGACCCTCCGGATCCGTTTTTCTTTGATCTATTAAAAAATTTACATTTTTCCCTATTCCGATGGCGACACCTTTGGCCCTTCTTATTGGTGAATCTCCTTGATACCACGTTGGTATATTTCTTGAGTAAATTTTAATGTTTGAGTTTTGAGTTATATGAGTTTCCTGTAGGAAAATTATTTCCGCTTTGTTTTTTTTAGTATTATATTTCTTTTCCCTGGGGAATTTAATCCTCGGACATTATAGGAGGCTATTTTTATACTGTTTACATTTTCCATTTTTTTACCTTTTTTCTTCCCCACCCATTCCCCCAGATGACCTCTCCCCCCGGTCCAAAAAAAGGACCTAGGGGGGAGGCCCCCAGCCGACACGTGGGGTTTCCTTTTCCCTCTCTCGAGATGATTACGCCTATACGACCATTCATGTGAACCAAACCTATCCCCACATCCCCCCACTCCCCCCCCACCCCACCCCACTGCACCCCTCTTTTCTGATATGGGTTTTTTTTCCATCCCATATTCTCTAGAGCTGAGAGCGTTTTATTTGTTTTATGGGGCACCCTCTGCCCCCTCTGCTCTACTAAATCCGAGGCGGAACTCAGTTGGGCGCCCTAGTCCCCCTTCTCCTATGCTCTGATAGGGCGACCCCCTGTCCACTTCATGAGTCCCTAGCTCCCTCTCCCTGCCTTCCTCTCTTTATTGTATTTTTCTAAACCTTTCCCCTATTCACCCGTCCACCCCCCCAATCCCCCCCCTCCACCCTAAAGCCCCTCGTACCGTTGTGTGCTATTTTCTCTGCTATTTTACTATTTATTTCCTCTAAATTTTACTTCTGTTATCTATTCCTTTGATTTAATTGCCATTGCTGATCAACTCGTACTGTTGTTGTCTCTTGTCTATTTGCAGTTTTCTCCATTTCTGGGAATGGAAGTGGGATTTCTAGTTTATTGCAGGATTCCGGTATTTCCTCAACAAATCTTAGCTTTGCGCTTCTTCCATTTTTCTTCCAGTTTTCTTTGCTATTAGGCACACTGGAAATCCCCAATTATATTGAATTTCTTACTCCCGCAGAATTCCTAATAGGGGTTTTAGTGTCCATCGTCTTTTCAGCGTTTCCTGGGACACATCCTGAAATATTTGAAATATTTGTAATTTAGTTCCCGCGTACTCAATTTGTGTTTTCTTCTTTAAGTTTATCCAAATCTGTTTCTTTTCTTCCCATCTTTCAAAGCGTACTATTATGTCTCTGGGTGTTTCTGTTGAGAACCTTTGGGATCTTTTTACACGGTATGCGCTTTCTATTCCTATTTGTTGGTTACATCTTTTCCTAAGATTTGACTGAGGAAGTTGTTCATTTTTTCTATTAGATTTTCTGTTTGTTCTGTTTCCGGTAGGCCACGTATTCTCAGGTTTTTCCTTTTATCTCTATTTTCTTGATCTTCAATTTTATAGGATTGCTCCTGTTGTTCCCTTTTTAATTTCTTTATTTCCCCTTCCAGTTCCCCTATCATTTTTTGGTGCATATCTACTTTGGTCTCTACTTCTTCTACTCTCTTTAGCATATGTCCCATGTCTTTATGTAATGTTGACATCTCTGCTTTTAGGGTTTTTTCTAGAGCTGCAGACATTTTTTCCATGTCCTGTTTTGTTGGCAGCTGTGGCCCTTGTTGTCCTTCTTCCTTTCCTCTATCTTCTTCCTCCATTTCTGGCTCCGTTCTAGATTCTGAAAGGTGGCTGGTTTCTGGTGATACTTTATTTTGGCTTTTTTTATCCTTATTGTCCTTCTCTTTTGTATCTGCTTGTTTGCCCTTTGACCCCACTTGCCTCTCTCCTTCTCCAGTTCCTTGCTGTATATACCTGTTCATAGAGCCGGGGCTTGGGCCTAGACTGGTCCTGGGTGATTTAGGTGTTACTCCCGCACTTCTTGTTGTTTTCCCCTTCATATCAGTAATTAGGTTTGTATATTCTTCAAGGTCACTTTCCTGTAAACCTTTTAAGTGTAATCTCTTAATGGTGGCCGGATCTCCCAGCCTTCCTAATTAACCTTTATTTTGTGCTCCAATCTCACCCTCTCCGTTCATCAACTGGAGTCACTCTATTACGGAAAAGAAGGCTACAAGCCAGAGCAACCCCGCGATACAAAAAAAAAAAAAGGAGAAATACGTATATATTCAGCGGTCCCCACTTTTGCAATTAACTCGAGAGTTTGACCCCCTTTACTCTTCACCTCCTTTTTCCTTCCCTCCTCCAGAATCTCAATTTATTACTAAATGCACAGATAAGGGTAATTCCAGCTTTGATAGGTGTGTCTCCACCCTGCACACCTATCCCAGCCCTCCGCGGTATAATTCAAGTGTTCAGTAATGAACTTCAGGTATTTAGCGGTGTTATCAGAGGTTTTAACAGTGTAATTCCTATATTCCATAGAACAATTCAGATGTTCATCAGCCTGGAACAAGTGTTCAGCAGTGTTCAGCGGGATTCAGCAAATTATTTCAAGTGTCCAGTAATATAATTCAGCTATTCAACAGTACCATTTAGATGTTCAGCGATAACATTCAGGTATTTCTACAATGAGATTCAGTAATACAATTTATGAATTTCAGCAGTATGACTCAGATATTTCAGTGGTGCCATCAGATATTTAAGGACATAGTTTAAGAACTCCGCAATATATTTCATAAGTATTTTCATAAGCGCTCAATAGCGTAACTCCTCTCTCCCCTTATCTCCCTGTGCTGGTGGACAGAGAGCAGAAAGCAAGGAGGGGAGAGAAAAAGGGGAAAGGAAAAAAGAGAGAAAAAAAAAAAAACAAAAAAAACAAAATGCATATGAACATAATTGAAAACCAAGCCGCCTGTTTTCCACTGATTCCAGTCCCTTCTCCCTCTCTCCGTGTAGTATGTACTCTAACTCTTTTTTTTCTCTTATTTCTCCTCCTCCTTGCTTTATTCTATTGTTATTCTTATTTGCCTATTCACAGCAAACATATGACGGAGAGATCATGAACAAAAATCTATTTATCTTCCTTGTGTGTCCACTGAGATTTTCTCCAGGCTGGCGATTTCTTGATGTTTACAGACGCTGGCGCTGCTGCTGCTTCTTCTATTATCTCTGGTATGCTACCGAGATTCCGCTCTCCTGTCTTGCTCTTTATCTGCCGTGAGTGAGTGCTTGTGTGTCTTCCAAAGCCTGCCACTCGCTCTCCTCACCTCTCCGGCTCTCCTTCGGCCACTCCCGATGTACCTCGGACAAATCCTCCGCTTCCCCGCTACTGCCAGTCCCCCCCATTCCTGAGCCAGTGGGGGGGGGATGTTCGAACAACCGCCGCTGCGCTCCCGTCTTTCCGATAGACCGTTCGACCCGTCTGGAGACAGCAGACAGCAGGAGGGGGGGAAACTTGCATGCAATCCCAGAACCAAGCGCAAACCTCCAGCTCTGCTCAGATCAATGAGTGGTGAGTGGGGGCGGGGTGGGGAGGCTATCTGCCTCCTCTCATCAGGTTCTTACCCATCTCAGCTGCAGGGAGAGGGTTCACAGGATCCTCACGCTGAGCACAGGGCCATTACCTGGCTCCTCCCTCCGTTCTTTATTTTATTTTTCCAACGTTGAAACTTTACAACCCCTTTAAGTTTATGCACAATGAGATTTCAAGAGAGGTCTCTGTGACAATTATGGTTTGTATATACTGTTTCCTTGTTTTGTTAAATAAATTGTATTAGGACTTGTCTTATTAATGTCACAGTTTGAGGTTGTGGGTTTTGATATATCGTCCTGGTAAGTTCAAGCTACCTTTCTTTATATTTTTTTATTATATTATAATTCTATTTGGAAATTTGGAGGATAGAAGTGCTATGACAATGTGGGTGAGATTTACTAAAACTGGTACACACAAAATCTGATGCAGCTGTGCATAGCAATCTGCTTTTAGGTTTAAGCCTAGGTTCACTCTGATGTGGGTTTTAAATTTCAAACCTGCATGTGAGTCTGACTTCAGGAGCAATTTTAGAGACATCTGTGTGGGTTCCTGCACATGTCTATTGAAAACACCCCTGAAGTCGCCAAAAGTAGTGCAGGAACAACTTTTGGGAATCGGTGCAGCTCTGGAAAGTCGGCGTTGCACCGATTCAGACGTTGTCATTAATAGCCGGCGATTTGACATGTCAAATTGCATGTCAAAATGGCCCAATGTGAACGTGGGCTTATTGTCAAAGTTTAATTGAAACAGCTGAAGTTAGAATCTGGTGCAGCTGTGCATGGAAATCAATCAGCTTCTGTGTACACCAGTTTTTGTAAATTTCCCTGTGTGTCAATATAACACCTTCAGGAAATATGAGGTATATACAGTAAGAGCACTGAAAGACCAAAAATAATTTTACATTTTATTTCTGTGAAAAATCATTTTTTAATTTGATGATTGGTTCTCTAATTGAAAGACAAATCAGCAGACTGCATTAGCCCTGTGTTTGACTTACTTCAGTCCACAAATGATTATATGCTCTGAGCAAACTTAAATTCTCTCTCCTGTGATCATCTTAAAATGTATCATTGCCATTGGCAAGATTATTAAGATATGATCCCAGTGACTGATGTGTATACAGCTGTTTAAACAGTAAAAAACATGGGCACAAATGAAAGAAAGAAATATACATATCTGGTAATAATGTTAATATCCCAATAGCATTTAAATAATTTTACTACACGATTGCTATAAACTAGGAAAAAAGGGAGAAATTAATAAGAATAAACAACAAAGAATAGTCAATGAAACAAAAGCCTTCTAAGAACATCTGGGAATTGAATGTAAGACTAAAAAATGAAGTGTAGAAGATTAAATATCTCAAAAGTAACCATGGGACATGTTTTATATAATGACTGCACTAAAATTCTACAGGAAAACAAATAATTATATTATTATATATGCAATATCTCACAAAAGTGAGTACACCCCTCACATTTTTGTAAATATTTTATTATAACTTTTCATGTGACAACACTCAAGAAATTACATAGTTACATAGTAGGTGAGGTTGAAAAAAGACACAAGTCCATCAAGTCCAACCTATGTGTGTGATTATGTGTCAGTATTACATTACATATCCCTGTATGTTGCGGTCATTCAGGTGATTATCTTATAGTTTCTTGAAGCTATCAATGCTCCCCACTGAGACCACGGCCTGTGGAAGGGAATTCCACATCCTTGCCGCTCTTACAGTAAAGAACCCTCTATGTAGTTTACGGTTAAACTTCTTTTCTTCTAATTGTAATGAGTGGCCACGAGTCTTATTAAACTCTCTTCTGCGAAAAATTACACTTTACAACAATGTAAAGTAGTGAGTGTACAGCTTGTATAACAGTGTAAATTTGCTGTCCCCTCAAAATAACTCAACACACAGCCATTAATGTCTAAACCGCTGGCAACAAAAGTGAGTACACCCCTAAGTGAAAATGTCCAAATTGGGCCCAAAGTGTCAATATTTTGTGTGGCTACCATTATTTTCCAGCACTGCCTTAACCCTCTTGGGCATGGAGTTCATCAGAGCTTCACAGGTTGCCACTGGATTCCTCTTCCACTCCTCCATGATGACATCACGGAGCTGGTGGATGTTAGAGACCTTGCGCTCCTCCACCTTCCGTTTGAGGATGCCACACAGATGCTAAATAGGGTTTAGTTCTTAAGACATGCTTGGCCAGTCCAACCCCCTTACCCTCAGCTTCTTTAACAAGGCAGTTGTCCTCCTGGAGGTGTGTTTGGGGTCGTTATGTTGAATACTGCCCTGTGGACCAGTCTCTGAAAGGAGTGGATCATGCTCTGCTTCAGTATGTCACAGTACATGTTTCCCTAAATGAACTGTAGCTCAACAGTGACAGCAGTGCTCATGCAGCTTGACTGTAGGCAAGACACACTTGTCTTTGTACTCCTCACCTGGTTGCCGCCACACACGCTTGATACCATCTGAACCAAATAAGTTTATCTTGGTCTCATCGGACCACAGGACATGCTTCCAGTAATCCATGTTCTTAGTCTGCTTGCCTTCAGCAAACTGTTTGCGGACTTTCTTGTGCATCATCTTTAGAAGAGGCTTCCTTCTGGGACAACAGCCGTGCAGACCAATTTGTTGTAGTGTGCGGTGTATTGTCTGAGCACTAACAGGCTGACCCCCCACCCCTTCAACCTCTGCAGCAATGCTGGCAGCACTCATAAGTCTATTTCCCAAAGACAACCTCTGGATATGATGTTGAGCACGTACACTAAACTTCTTTGGTCGACCATGGCAAGGCCTGTTATGAGTGGAACCTTTCCTGTAAAACCGCTGTATGGTCTTGGCCACCATGCTGCAGCAGTTGCAGGGCCTTGGCAATCTTCTTATAGTCTAGGCCATCTTTATGTAGAGCAACAATTATTTTTTTCAGATCGTTAGAGAGCTCTTTGCCATGAGGTGCCATGTTGAATTTCCAGTGACCAGTATGAGAGAGTGAGAGCAATAACACCAAATTTAACACACCTGCTCCCCATTCACACCTGAGACCTTGTAACACTAACGGGTAACATGACACCGGGGAGGGAAAATGGCTAATTAGGCCCAATTTGGACATTTTTACTTAGGGTGTACTCACTTTTGTTGCCAGCGGTTTAGACATTAATGGCTGTGTGTTGAGTTATTTTGAGGGGACAGCAAATTTACACTGTTATACAAGCTGTACACTCACTACTTTACATTGTAGCAAAGTGTCATTTCTTTAGTATTGTCACGTGAAAAGATTTAATAAAATATTTACAAAAATGTGAGGGAAATGTGAGAAATCCTAAAGTAACTATGTTGCCAATATAAAATTCAAAATAAAAGGTATAAAAGCTTACCTCTTCTACTAACTGTGCTGCCAAACACCACCTCATTGCTGAAGAATCATTCTATGAAGTCTGCTGGGAAACAAATCCTTCTGGGAATTTCAATCTTCTGTGTCCCACCCTGGAATTAACTGGTACTTTTCACTGACTTCCACATCACTACAGGGCACAGTAGGGACATTAAATTCAACAAGAAGATCATCACTGTATGGGACACAGGAAATCCACATTCCCAAATGTCATGGGCTAGATATCGGAATAGGTTCCCAGTTAGTTTAACTAAGTCAATGAAATGTTCACACAACCACGATGAAATCTAGAAGTAGAGGGAAGCTAGGTTCTTCATTTTAAAACAGCCCATGTGAGTGCCCAAGTCATTCCAGTATATGCTATCCATCGATATTGCCATAAGAGCAGGTGCAGTGGCAGAAGTAAACACATGAAATCCACAGAGTTGTATCAGCACTCAGATAATAATTTTGTTATTTAATTGTAAAACCAACATAGGAATCCATCCACTAGTGTTAACATAAAACTAGTTAGGCTGTGGCAATACCTGAACACCAAAGAAGTGTTTAGGGTAAAAATCACATCAAACCAGGTTCTGATGACCAGACTGTGGGGGAGTTTCTGTCATTAAATTCACTCCTGTTCGTGCGAACTTCAGGATCCTGGTATAGCACAAGCATGTTAAGAAAATGAAATGCCACACTCGTGTACAAGTGTCCTCTATTGCCTGTAGGAAACCAGGAGTTTTTTCTTTTATGCACTCGCATTAGACCACAAGCCTACAATTATACAGGCAAAATCATTTTCATGGTTACAGAATGCTCCCCTACTGCACGGTTATCAGTAATAATGACTTAGTTGTAAGCACTCCTGTCTTGCAGCATTGCTGTATGCAGTTTGAATTTTCTCACTGCACTTGCAAGAGTTTCCTCTGGATTGCACCAATATTCCAAAAACATGCAGGTAGGTTAGCTAGATCCTAGCTGAATTTGTATAAGCTGAATGGAGATAGAGACCTTATACTGTAAGCTTCTTGATGGCAGGGACTGATGTGAATGTACAACTATACAAGAGCTGTATAAATTGACAGCACTATATAAATACCTGTGATAAAATACAATGAAGCATTTGGAAAACCTTGCAAAATATGCAATACTCGTGAATTAATGTATGCAGATTTGTCCAATTTGCAGTAAATTGAACAATTCATGGAACATGATTGTCTGCATTGCTGAACTGCATGTTCTCCATGGATTAGGTAGACCCATTTAAAAAAATTCAGGAAAATCAAAAAGTGCTGAATTCACAAATCTATTGATTCGATAAGCTCTAGAGCACTTATTTCATTCGGTCTGTGTTTCTACTTTCTCTGTGTTTTTGTTTCGATCAGCTTTTAACAAATCTTTCCAATTATGATATTTATAAAAATCTTTGCTCCCCAAGAATTTATACTTACAGAGCTGGGAAGGTTAAATAAAGACATTGGTCCATCCAGTTCAACCTGAAAGTATGTGAGTATGACTACTGTTTTCCATATTCCTGTACACCATGCTCACTAAGAATCTAAACTTTGTTAACTTATCTACGCTCTCAGCTGACACCACCGTTTCTGTTGTCTAAAGCCTAATTTGAGCAGTAGCTGATTAGTCTTTTTCTATGTTTTAGATTGTTGAATAAAATGGAAACACCCAAAAGAATTCCACATAAGCATGAGTAGAATATGCAAATTGTGACCCTGAGCATAATAATTAATACAAATTAAAATAAAAGCTCAGAGACAAAAGAATGACCAATTCTTAGAGCAAGAAGAAATAGGTGATTTAAAACATTTTGTTCTTAAACTTTAATAAAAAAAAAACAGATTTATTACATTGTAGCTTACCAGTGTGATGGCTGCCTTTATCTACCTGTTGATCTTGCCATATACGCAGTGACCTTGTCACTTCCTGTGAAACAAATCTTTATTGTTTAACTATAAAACTACCACATTTCTTATCTCCCATGTAATGAAGATGAACAAAAGCAGATCTGTTTGTTTTCCCATCTGACAACCCTAGTTCCATCCATAAATACAATGAAAGTGTGAGCATCGCTACCCAGGGACAAGAACCACCAGGAGAAAATAAAGAAAATCATGCCGGAAAATATATTAAAATGCAATAATCAGTATTTTATTTTGTGTTTAGGCTTAGATACACTTTAATCCTTGGAATATTCTGTGTAGATTCGAAGTAGTTTCTCAAAATTTAAACAAAATGCAAACAATAAAAACACATCCATACAGTTCCAGAACATTGCATAAATTAATCCTGTCATAGGTTCTTTGGAGGCCAAAATAACAAGCATAATCTAGCATGTGCTCTGTTTAGAGCACTTCATGCCCTTTCTGTAACCAACTCAGCTCAGTATATGTTGCACATGATAGTGGATTAAAGACTGGAAGCAGAGGCTATATGATATGGCAGTTGGGAAAGCTGAATAATAAGCAATTATCTCTGTCGCAAGGCTCTTGTTGTGGAGTAACCTACTTGAGATAAAAGCTGCAACTCAGACATTACTCTGGCAGACAAGCTTTTTACTTTGTGTATAATTATGACTAAAGCACCCAAGACCACTGTAAGTCTCCCTTTATTAGTGGCACACCGCCCAAATCAACATTAATAAGCTGCTGAGAGAAAAAGATGCATTGCTATCTTGCTTCCTATTTTTGAAACAAGCAATGTATCCCTAATGACAAAGACAGGGCATTATTCTTAACCTTGACATGTTATTGATACATGCCAGGTCACATTGGTTACAAACCAATTATTTCCCAAAGGTCAAAAATTATAAAGCAGATGCAGGCTGAATCATTACAAATAATGTGAACATTTTTTGTTCCATGTATACTGTATGCATGTCAACATTACAATGACAATACAGAACCACAATTGTCAAGAAATAGATCATCTATATATTTTTTTTTAGTAAAGGGGGTATAAAAGCATTAGGTATTAAGCAAAACTACCAAACTGTGGTTCACTTCTTAGAACTAAATTTAACTTACAGTCTATGTCCTGTGTTGTTGTTTGTACGAATCTCACATATAGTCACTAGATAAAACTTTGAGCTTATCCAATGCCTCTACTTATTTCCTTAGAGATATTGCCATCTGTTGCATACCAACATGTTCAGGTAGGCATTATTTACTCAACTACTTCTTCCAATTCATTACCTGAAAATATTATTGAACTGTCAGTACATATTCCAATTTGCATTAGCAGATGTGTTTTGGAATTTAACCTGAATTGGATCACTGTGCATGCAGCCTTAGTATAAATAATAATGAACTTGGAGAAAGTCTTGGATAAACATTAGACGCAGTAAGGTAAATTCTCATAACATACAGCACGTTCATTGTACAGAATTATTACAGTGCCTTGAAAAAGTATTCATACACCTTGAAATTTTCCAAACTTTGTCATATTACAACCAAAAACGTAAATGTATTTTATTAATATGTTATGTGATAGACCAACACAAAGTGGCACATAATTGTGAAGTAGGGGGCGTGGCGACCGAGCTCCAGCATGGAAGCTTAACCAGAGAGCTCCGCTCGGCCGCCGGAGAGAATCTACACCCATCCACGTCCACCGACCACATTCGAACCACAAAAAACATCCACGGAACCACCAGGAGCTGCTGTGCACGACGAGATGCCCAGGCACAGGAAAAATCCACAAAATCTGCAAAAAATGCAGGACTTTTTCAAAGGGCGCGAGCTTCCACAAAATGGCGCCGGCGCCTCAGGAAGATGAATGGAGCTGCAGGCCATGGTTAACAACGGCCGCTCCGGCTCATCAAAACAACATCAAAGCTCCCATCTAAACAGTGGATCTTCCTCTGGAACCTCGAGCCCCTCCACCAGGAGTCCAGCCAAGCAAAAACAGCGGATATCATCCCCAGATCGGCCGCTAACGGACCCCGAGATGGAGGTAAGCAGACCTCAAAATGCTGCAGACACAGCAGTGCATGTCTCACAGGACCCCATAGCAGCATTCCCTACATTTGACAGGCCAGTGTCAGACACAGTTCTTAAAAAGATGCTGCTCTCCCTAAAAGCATCACTGCATGCTGACATGACTACTGGTATTAACCACTGCCAGAAAGAAGTTCAGGCCTTAGGCAGCAGAGTGGATCATATAGAACAGCGAATGGGTGATTTTACTTCCTCATTTAACACAATGGTGGATGCCCATAGAAACCATGATGAAGAAATCGCATGGCTAAAAAATAAGGTTGCAGATTTGGAAGACCGTTCCAGACGGAACAACCTAAAAATTAGGGGGATCCCAGAAACCATACCTGCCACACAACTTCTGCCATACACGCAGGCACTATTCTCAACTCTCCTACCATCCTTATCAGCACAAGATCTCATAGTGGATCGTATACACCGTATACCCAAACCTGCATTTCTTCCTAAAAACACTCCTAGGGATGCGCTACTTCGGGTGCACTACTATCATATCAAAGAACAAATTCTCACAACATCCCGTAGAACCGATGATAGACACCCACAGTACGCAGAACTACAAATACTCCCGGACCTGTCCAGGTATACGCTCCAACCTCGCGACCATAACTAAGGCCCTGAGGAACCACAACATACCACATAAGTGGAAATACCCCGCCAAGCTCTCGATTACCCACAATGGAGTATCAGTTATGGTATCCACACTGGAAGAAGGTGTCGCAGCACTACGCAAGTGGGGTATCTTAACTGACCAAGACAAGTCAGCTTCTTAGAGCCCTGTACCTAGCCCACTGCAAGAGGACTGGCAAGTGGTCTCCCGCAAATGTTCCTCAAAGAAACCTACTGGTGGAAGTGGCTGAAAATAAAACGTTATGCAAAATTCAAATCTCTCCGGACAACAGGGGTTACATGATTAATAACCCTGTTTACCTCCAGTTATCCTTTGCAGCAGTTACATCTGCCTTTGGATCAGTTTATGGATCCCTTTCTTATTGTATTCAAACTCATATCAATAACATTGTTCTTTTTTCACCGCTTTTATTTTTCTTACTATTTGTTTGAAGCACGCCATCCAGCAGCGAACATCCATCCAAATCTAGATGAAGATGGCACACCTATCTTCTACCTGATCTTCTGTTACAGACACAGTGAGTACCTACTCTTCATAATACAACAGATACCAAAAACACCCTCAAATGCCCATTAACTGCCTATCCATAAATGCTAGGGGTCTCAACCACCCCGCAAAGAGACTCTCCATGTGGAAGGAAGCCAAAACACACAAAGCAGATGTCTTATGTGTACAGGAGACCCACTTCCAAGCCACAAAAGCTCCTAAATGTTCACACAAAGACTACCCACACGTATTCATGGCATGTACACTAGAGAAGAAAAAAGGTGGAGTATTAATAGCACTGAGGAACACTGTGTCATTTCAACAAAAGGACATTATCCTTGATCCCAACGGCCGATACATCATCCTGTCAGGAGACATCAACTCAAAACCGTATACATTAATATCCCTATATGCACCGAACTCACATCAAATCCGCTTCATCAGCAGACTATTCAAGAAACTGCAGAACCATCTATATGGCAATCTTATTGTCTGTGGTGACTTTAACCTTATAGTAGATCCCAAAATGGATACGTCTGCTCCAAAACCACACAGCTCCTCCTATCTGAGCAAAATAATACACCAAGCGGAACTGTATGATGTTTGGAGATGTTTGAACGCGAACGCAAAAGATTATACCTTTTTTTCCCACAGGTATTGCTCATATTCTCGCATTGACCTATTCTTGACAGACAAGTGGCTGTTACAGAGTACCTCACGTGCGCAGATACATGACATAACATGGTCTGACCATGCTGCTATTACTATCACCATCAATGACCAGGTTGTCTCCTCCTCCTCACCCATCTGGCGTAGCAATGTAAGATTAATACAAGACCCTCGAACTTCCACAAAGATCTCCCAACATATCAGAGAATTCTTTCTAAACAATATAGATTCTGTTGAAAACCCTTTCACCTTATGGAACGCCCATAAGGCGTACATGAGGGGCATACTCATACAAATCGGAGCAAGGGAAAAAAAAGCCATAATGCCCATATCGATTCAATCTTAAAAGATATCCACACCTTAGCAGCACAAAATAAACAAAAACCTAATGTCAATCTTACCCAAAAACTATCAGCTTTAAGAGATGACCTCAGAAATAGCCTATCTCAACAATATGATTATCACCTTAGACGTCTGAAACTACAGTCCTATGCCAATGCCAATAGAGCAGGCAAATACTTAGCCAATAGACTGAAAGCAGTAAAAACCAAAACGAGAATTGCCCATCTGCTACACCCCACTCTCAAACACAAAATTACAAACCCGCAAGACATAGCTAATCAGTTCGTTGACTACTACAGCAACCTATACAACATTAAAAATGACCCTTCTACATGCCAACCCACTCACGACAACATCCAAAACTTCCTCCAAAATTTAAAATTACCAGTGTTATCAGAATCTCAACTCCTTACTTTAAATTCCCCATTCACTACAACTGAAATAGCCGCTGTTATAGAAACACTGCCAAATGGCAAATCACCCGGACCTGACGGATTTTCCAACGAATACTTCAAAACATTCAGATCACATCTTACACCGCACTTACAAACAGTCTTTACAAAAGCAGCAACCACAGCAACATTTCCCCCAGAGATGCTACAAGCTTATATAGTTACCATACCCAAACCAGGCAAAGACCTTACTACACCATCCAATTTCCGTCCAATCTCTCTTTCAAATTCCGATATCAAAATCTATGCCAAACTAATAACCAAAAGAATAGCTACTTACATTCCATCATTGATTCAAAAAGATCAGATGGGCTTCGTGAGGGGGAGACAAACCTCAGATGCTACGAGGAGAAAAATTAACATCATTCACCATGCCGAAATAACAAAAAATGCCTTCTCTGCTGCTCTCCATAGACGCAGAGAAGGCGTTTGATAGAGTGAACTGGAAATACATGTCAATGACTTTATCTATATATGGTTTTAGTGGCCATATACAGAATGCGATACTGGCCTTGTATTCTTGTCCCTCGGCCCGGGTATACACGTCCAGTATGCTTTCCACTCCATTCCAAATAACAAATGGAACTCGCCAGGGTTGTCCCTTATCCCCAATGATTTTCAATCTCATGATTGAACCCCTGGCGGAGGCCATTAGATCACATGCATGCGTAACTGGTTTTCAATTTGGAACTACCACACACCTTATCAACTTATTCGCTGATGACGTGATATTATTTTTGACAAATCCGAGTACATCACTCCCCACAGCGCATGAAATACTAACTTCCTTTGGGAATGTATCATACTATAGAGTGAACTGCTCCAAATCCCTTATTTTGGACCTCGGTGTGACCACCAAAAACTGTAACACGTTACAACAATCACTCCCGTACACTTGGAGTTCCAAAGGTATACCATACCTAGGCATTACACTTACTAACCATACCAGATCCCTAATTGATGCTAATTTGAAACCCCTTCTAACCAAACTAACGACTCAAATCAACAATATAGCCAAACACGAAATATCTTGGTTGGGTAGGTTAGCAGCATTTAAAATGTTAATCCTTCCTCAAATCCTGTATACCTTTAGGTTACTCCCGATAACCATCCCGGAACATTATCTCAAATCCCTTTCTAGTCTCCAATGGAAACTCCTGTGGGGCACAAAGAAAGCAAGATGCTCACAAGCTACTCTAATTCCTCACAAACGAGCAGGAGGGGCGGGACTAATAGATGTTCATGATTATATGTGGGCAACTAGATTAGACCAACTCAAATACTGGTTTTCTTCCAAGGAAGTACCACTGTGGGTGGAGATTGAAAAAACCTTAGCTCCAATATCAGACCTACCGTCGATCCTAATAAGTGATAGTTGGATACCCTGGAATCTCAAGAATATGCCCCCCACTATCAGCATATCACTCAAAGCCTGGAGATTCCTCTTATCTCGCCACAGTACCGATAGTAGAGAAATAGACTATACACTCCCTTTAAGTGTGGTTGAAGGCAATATACCAATGATATCCCTGGAAAACTTCCCTTCTAAAAAGATTAACAGTGTACAAGACTTATACCACAACAATAGACCAAAATCTGCAGCCTGCTTAATGAAGGACCATAACATGCCACATAACATGCTTTTCACCTGCTTACGTGTAGCTCACCTAACACACAAACACCCGTGGAACAACATACACCTGGCAACCCCAGCATAGCATCACCTAACCCGAGGATCATTCCACAACAAAGGAATATCTCTATACTATAATTTACTCCAGGGGAAAACAAAGTTCCAAAAATCAAGAACACACTTTAGATGGGATATGGACATGAAAACTTCAATTACTGATAATCAATGGCAATTCGCGAAAGAAAGCATTTAGATGTCCCGTTTGCAGTTTTCAAGAAGCCATGTGGGTGACACAGCAAACATATGGAAGAAGGTGCTCTGGTCAGATGAGACCAAAATTTAACTTTTTGGCCTAAAGCAAAACTATGTGTGGCAGCAAACTAACACTGCACATCAGCCTGAACAAATCATCCCCACCGTGAAACATGGTGGTGGCAGCATCATGTTATGGGGATGCTTTTCTTCAGCAGGGACAGGGAAACTGGTCAGAGTTGATGGGAAGATGGATGGAGCCAAATACAGGGCAATATTAGAAGAAAGCCTGTTAGAGGATGCAATAGACTTGAGACTGAGGCGGAGGTTCACCTTCCAACAGGACAACGACCCTAAACATACAGCCAGAGCTACAATGGAATGATTTTGATCAATGCATAGTCAAAACTTTGTTTTTCACATCCAATTTGACAGAGCGAATAGGCAAAAATGTCACTCTAGATGTGCAAAACTGGTAGAGACATCCCCAAAAATACTTGCAGCTTTAATTGCGGCAAAAGTTGGTTGTACAAATTATTGACTCAGGAGGGCTGAATACTAATGCACGCCACACTTTTCACATATTTATTTTTTTTAAATTGAACACCATTTATCATTTTCCCTCCACTTCATAATTATGTGCCACCTTGTGTTGGTCTATCACATAAAATCCCAATAAGATATATTTACATTTTTGGTTGTAACATGACAAAATGTGGAACTTTCAAGGGGTATGAACACTTTTTCAAGGCACTGTATGTGTGAATTTAGTGAAAATTATTACATTTTTTATTCATTTGTATATATTTTATACAATCAAATATGCTGAAGGCTAAGTCCAGGGGTTACAAAAAAATAATAAAAGCACATTTTGTAAATATGCAGGAAAAAAAATGCTTTTATAATTAATTTCTTTTTTTTGTAAAACAACTTGCAAAGCATTGCAGCCATGATTAGTGAATGCAATGCCTGGCTCCTGCAGTGGCAGTTTGGGGACAGGGGGTGAGGAGGTCCTATTTGCACCATGTTACACCCTAAATACAGGTAACAATGTTCAAAAAGGTGGAGAAGGATGGCCATACATGTTCAATTTTCTTGCACAATTTTCCTTTAGATTTATCTTAAACTATGTAGTGCAAGGGCCTGCCTAATTGGATACAATTGAAAGTTGTTTAGTTTTGACCTCATATTATATGGTTTTTGGTAAACCTAAAGGAAAATTGTACAAGGGGATTGAACATGTATGGCCAGCCTTAGGCTTTATGTTTAGGATGTGGCTTCTGATTTTAGGATGTGTGCAACTTCTTGTCACCATTTAAAGAGGCGACCAGAATTCTGAAATGCAGTGAGGTGGGGATTTGAGACAATCCCTATGGTGTTCTTTCTGGAGAAAACACTACACAGTGTAATAGCAGTTGGAGAAAGAGAAATACTTCTTACAGTCTCAGGGCCAACAAGATACTTTTTCCACTGACTCCCTCCCTGTGAGGCACAGGTTGCAAGGGGCAGAAGAGTAAGAGGAGGAGTGGTGGGGTGCTAGAGGTGAAAAGAAAGATTGATGGTGCTGGTGGTGAGGAGGAAATTTAGGGATCCCTTCATCTGTATGGTGGTTTCAAACATTGCTTAAACATAACCTTTTGTGTGGGGCACAACACAGCACACTTCTGCGCAACAGAGTTACTTAAAAGTATCCCCCTATTTTGTCCACCTATTTACCATTATATTTATTTAAACTGGTGGCTTAGTTCTACCACACTATAGGCAAAGCTGCAAGGGAAAAACCAAAGGATATAGACTGGCCACCCTCACTCAAGTTGGCTTTGGTTGTTCCTGTTTTTAATTGTTCTTATTCAAGGAGTGAGAGGCCAAGGTCTCTGAAACAAGGATAGGAATGGCAGAAACCTGACTTTTAAACGATTCCCGACCAACCACCGCAGTTATACTGCGGCAGGTTGGCTCCTCTGCGTGAGCCGTTGTAATAATATATCTCGGCTCGCGGGGTCGGTATAGCAGGCATGCACATGCCGCTGCACAGCGGGGGTGCCGATGCTCATGGCCGACGGTCGCGATGACCACTGGCCACGAGCGATCATGAGCAGGAGAGAAAGAACAGGGATGAGTGTATGTAAACATACACTTCCCTGTTCTGACAGGAGTGACAGATTGTGTGTTTCTATTAGCTAGCAACCATGATCTGTCCATTCCTCCAGTTAGTCCCCTCCCCCTTCAGTTAGAATCACCTCCCAGGGAACATAGTTAACCTCTCGAGCGCCCCCTAGTGTTAACCCCTTCACTGCCAGTGACATTTTACAGTAATCAATGCAATTTTATAGCATTGATCGCTGTATTAATGCCAATGGTCCCAAAAATATGTCAAAATTGTCCTCCATAATGTCGCAATCATGATAAAAATTGCAGATCGCTGCCATTACTAGTAAAAAAAGAAATAATAATAATAAAAATGCTATAAATCTATCCCCTATTTTGTAGATGCTATAACTTTTTGCGCAAACCAATCAATATAAGCTTATTGCGATTTTTTTACCAAAAATATGTAGAAGAATACAGATCAGCCTAAACTGAGGAAAAAAAATGTTTTTTTTTATATATTTTGGGGGGATATTTATTATAGAAAAAAGTAAAAAATAATGTGTTTTTTTCAAAATTGTCGCTCTTTTTTTGTTCATAGCGCAAAAAATAAAAACAACAGAGGCGATCAAATACCACCAAAAGAAAGCTCTATTTGTGGGAAAAAAAGGATGTCAATTTTGTTTGGGTACAACGTCGCATGACCATGCAATTATCAGTTAAAGCGATGCAGTGCCGAATCACAAAAAGTCAGGGAGTGGGTAAATTCTTCCTGGGGCTGAAGTGGTCAATACATAGTTAGTCTTTTTGAAAAAGGACACAAGTCCATCTAGTTTAACCTCCCTGATGGTATTCCCGAGTGTGGCTCTGGGTTAAATTTCAGTACCATTAGCGGTAACCCCAAGCCACACTCGGGATTACATCTCAGGATCCTGGTGCTGGTTACTTACCTTGTCCCCAGGATCCTGCAATGTCCCCCAGCACTGTCTGCGGGCTCCGTCCTCTGTCCGAAGCCTCTCCGTGCCAGGCTCCATTCCCTGCAAGCGTCGCAATGCACGGGGGTGGAGCCTGGCGGCAAATTCAAAAAAATGTCAAAATCATAACACATACAGTACTGTAATCTTACAGATTACAGTACTGTATGAAATCATTTCACTTCCCTTTTGTCCCTAGTGCTTTGGCCCATACCCTGCATGCAGTTTTATATTATATATACTGTTCTTTCTGCCTGGAAACTTGAGATTGTCCATAGCAACCAAAAAGTGTCCCTTTACGTCAAAAGTGGCTTTAGACCAGCTAGAAAACAGTGATAATAAATTAAAACACTTGCAGAATTGAGCGATAGTGAATCGTGGGGAAATTTATTTTATTATTATTATATATATATTTTTTTAATTATTTATATTTATTTATTATATTGTAATTTATGATTTTGTGTTTCAAACTTCATAATACCCAGGATATCTACTAGACTCTTGGTGGACAGATTTAAGTGTGTTATTGCTAAGAATTACGGACCTACAATATAAAACACCAAATTTCTATGCAAAATAATTGTAGCGCTTTGAAACGCAAAAATCTGAAATAATCACACCGCCAGGGAGGTTAACCAATAAAAGGGAAAAATAATCATACAATCCTATACCCACATTTGATGCAGAGGAAGGCAAAAAAAAAAATCATCATCAAAAGCATGATCCAATTTTCTCCAGCAAGGGAAAAAAAAAATCCTTCCTGATCCCCCAAGAGGCAATCAGATATTCCCGGGATCAACATTACCTATAAATGTTAGTATCCAGTTATATTATGTATGTTTAGGAAAGAATCCAGGCACTTTAACCGCTTGCCGCCCGTGTAACATATGACGTTGCAGACTTTGAGCAGCGATATCGGAATGATGCCTGCAGCTACAGGCATCATTCAGATATCGTCTTTTAGAGTCGGCGATTCTCTTTCCAATGAGATTGATCACAGTGTCTGTTCAGCCGCTTGATCATTCTTATACGCGGCGAGAGGGGGTGTCCCCCGCCCCTCCCTCCAGTGCTTCTTCTGGCTCACCCCTGCCATCGGCACTGGAGAAGAAACTGACTGGCCCCACTAACATAGGGACAGGGTACTTTGGGGGCGACCCCAAAGCATCCTCCCCATGTTGAGGGCATGTGGCTTGGTACGGTTAAGGGGGGTGCTCTCTTGCCCCCTTTTCCTGCAGCCTCCTAGGTTGCGTGCTCAAATAAGGGTCTGGTATGGATTTCGGGGTGGGACCCCTACGGCATTTTTTTTTTTTTTTGGCGCAGGGTTCCCCTTAAAATCCATACCAGACCTGAAGGGCCTGGTAGGGATTTTGGGGGGACTCCAATGCATTTTTTTTTAAATTTTGGTGAGGGGTTCCCCTTAATATTCATATCAGACCCAAAGGGCTTGGTAATGGACTGGGGGGAAACCAATGCTGTTTTTTTCAATGATTTTTATCTGTATTGCCGGGATCCGACAATACATTACAGCCACAAGCTGTTTTAAATGACCTTTCTAAAGGAAAACAAATAATTTTGCTGTGGTATTGTTCTAAACACGGGAAAAATGCACTACACTACATGCATACAAAGGACACCCCCCAAGCACGATAGTTAAAGGAATATTTCATTTTTATTTTTTAACTTTATTAAAATCACTGCTCCTGAAAAAACGTTAGTTTTTAAAACTTTTTTTGCATTGATACATGTCCCTGGGGCAGGACCCGGGTCCCCATACACCTTTTATGACAATAACTTGCATATAAGCCTTCAAAATGAGCACTTTCGGTTTTTCATGTTAGTGTCCCATAGACTTTAACAGTGTTCCGCGGCTTTGGAATTTGGCGCGAACATCGCATAATGTTCGTTGTTTGGCAAACAGCCGGACACCCAATGTTCGACTCAAAGATCGGGCTCATCCCTATTGTTAAGCTTATGATCTACCAGAACACCCAAATCCTTATCCACCATTGATTCCCCCAGTATGTATGATGCGTGCACATTCTTAGCCCCCAAATGCATAACTTTACATTTATCAACATTAAACCTTATCTCTCACATAGTTACCCAATTAAACAGTGCTTTGAGGTCAGCTTGTAAGTTGGAGGCATAGCAAACTTGAGATAAAAACCTGTGTTAGCTTAACCAACCTTATGGTAGCACATACTGTAGCTATGAAACTTCACTCACAATACAAACATGATTAGCAAAAAAGATTTGATATCAAAAGGTAAGAAAAAAACATCATACATACATTAGCATCAAAGTTATAAAAACAAAAGGACCATTTCTGGACAGGTGGTGCAAATCCACCCAAGTTGTAGAAGCATTGAGAATGCTATAATACAGCTGGGGTGATATCCCCAGGTCTAAACGACCTATGAAAAGTGACCCAAATGTTGAATCAAGGTAAAACTGTTATTCCAAAAAGGGAGGATAGATGTGGTCATACCATAAAATAAAAGCTATGAGATGAGGTCAATAAATCTCCTGAACTGCATTAAAGAACTGTGGACAAGTGGATGATTGTATTATGGTAGAAGGTGGCAGTAATGAAGTGGGGGAGCATTGCTGGGTAAATGTGGTCAAGAGGTATGCAAATGGAAAAGTGATAACTTTGGATGACTGATAAGGTACTGTGTGGCTCGTTGGAACTATAGAAAAATAGTCCTCCCTCTCACTGTACCAATCAAAGTCCCTATATAGACTCACTCTCTGAAAAACCAAATGAAACAGCAATATGAAGAGGTAATCCTTTTCAAAAAATGATAGTCCTTCCTAAAGAGTGGTAAATATATTGATACTTATCGGCTTGTGATTCAGTCCACAGGTCCAAGGTCCGGGAGTAGATTTCACCTTTGTCTTTAAAAGCAGCAACCTTGCAAGGTATGTAGAACCATGTATGGGTCAAAAACATGTAGTCCAGAGATGGGCACTACTGGCCTGACTGGTTTTACTGATCCCTGACGGCTGCGTCAGAGGCTGGTTGAAAAAGGAATCCCTTGTTGGAGGCATCCTGTAAGAACATTTTTCCACTGCATAGCTTGGTGTCATCTGCAAAGACGTAAATGGTACTATTAATCCCAGACCCTATATAATTTATACAGTTGCAATAAAAAGTATGTGAACCATTTTGGAATGATATGGATTTCTGCACAAATTGGTCATAAAATGTGATCTGATCTTCATCTAAGTCACAACAATAGACAATCATAGTCTGCTTAAACTAATAACACACAAAGAATTAAATGTTACCATGTTTTTATTGAACACACCATGTAAACATTCACAGTGCAGGTGGAAAAAGTATGTAAACCCCTAGACTAATGAGATCTCCAAGAGCTAATTGGAGTGAGGTGTCAGCCAACTGGAGTCCAATCAATGAGATGAGATTGGAGGTGTTGGTTACAGCTGCCCTGCCCTATAAAAACAAATACCAGTTCTGGGTTTTCTTTTCACAAGAAGCATTGAATGATGCCTCGCACAAAAGAGCTCTCAGAAGACCTACAATTAAGAATTGTTGACTTGCATAAAGCTGGGAAGGGTTATAAAAGTATCTCCAAAAGCCTTGCTGTTCATCAGTTCACAGTAAGACAAATTGTCTATAAATGGAGAAAGTTCAGCACTGCTGCTACTCTCCCTAGGAGTGGGCGTCCTGTAAGTATGACTGCAAGCGCACAGTGCAGACTGCTCAATGAGGTGAAGAAGAATCCTAGAGTGTCAGCTAAAGACTTACAAAAGTCTCTGACATATGCTAACATTCCTGTTAGCGAATCTACGATACGTAAAACACTGAACAAGAATGGATTTCATGGGAGGATACCACAGAGGAAGCCACTGCTGTCCAAAAAAAAACATTGCTGCACGTTTACAGTTTGCACAAGAGCACCTGGATGTTCCACAGTAGTACTGGGAAAATATTCTGTGGACAGAGGAAACCAAAGTTGAGTTGTTTGGAAGAAACACACAACACTATGTGTGGAGAAAAAGAGGCACAGTACACCAACATCAAAACTTCATCCCAACTGTGAAATATGGTGGTGGGGGCATCATGGTTTGGGGCTGCTTTGCTGTGTCAGGGCCTGAACGGATTGCTATCATCGAAGGAAAAATGAATTCCCAAGTTTATCAAGACATTTTGCAGGAGAACTTAAGGCCATCTGTCCACCAGCTGAAGCTCAACAGAAGATGGGTGTTGCAACAGGACAACGACCTAAAGCATAGAAGTAAATCAACAACGGAATGGCTTAAACAGAAGAAAATACACCTTCTGGAGTGGCCCAATCAGAGTCCGTACCTCAATCCAATTGTGAGGCTGTGGCATGACCTCAAGAAAGTGATTCACACCAGACATCCCAAGAATATTGCTGAACTGAAATAGTTCTGTAAAGAGTAATGGGCAAGAATTACTCCTGACCGTTGTGCAACTACAGGAAACGTTTGGTTGAAGTTATTGCTGCCAAATGAGGTTCAACCAGTTATTAACCACTTGCCGACCGACTCACGCCTATATACGTGAGCAGAGCGGCACGGGCAGGCAAAATCACGTACCTGGTGCCAGCTGCGGTCAGCATTTGGCTGGGAGAGTTGAGAGACGAGGGGGAGGCCATCCGATCGTGCCCCCCCCTCGCGATCGCTCCCAGCCAATGAGAAACATCCCCTGCCTCTGTATAGTACACAGAGGCAGAGGATGTGATGTCATCTCCCCTCGGCTCGGGAGTTTCCGTTCCAGCGCCGAGGGGAGATGACATGTAAGTAAGTGCACGACACAAACACACACAGTAGAACATGCCAGGCACACTAAACACCCCGATCCCCCCCCGATCGCCCCCGATCCCCCCCCAATCACCCCCCCCTGTCACAAACTGACACCAAGCAGGTTTTTTTTTTTTTTTTTTCTGATTACTGCATAGTGTCAGTTTGTGACAGTTAGCAGTGGTAGGACAGTTAGTATTAGCCCCCTGTAGGTCTAGGGTACCCCCCTAACCCCCCCTAATAAAGTTTTAACCCCTTGATCACCCCCTGTCACCAGTGTCACTAAGCGATCATTTTTATGATCGCTGTATTAGTGTCGCTGGTGACGCTAGTTAGGGACGTAAATATTTAGGTTCGTCATCAGCGTTTTATAGCTTCAGGGACCCCCATATACTACCTAATAAATGTTTTAACCCCTTGATTGCCCCCTAGTTAACCCTTTCACCACTGATCACCGTATAACCGTTACGGGTGACGCTGGTTAGTTCGTTTATTTTTTATAGTGTCAGGGCACCCGCCGTTTATTACCGAATAAAGGTTTAGCCCCCTAATCGCCCGGCGGTGATATGCGTCACCCCAGGCAGCATCAGATTAGTGCCAGTACCGCTAACACCCACGCACGCGGCATACGCCTCCCTTAGTGGTATAGTATCTGATCGGATCAATATCTGATCAGATCAGATCTATACTGGCGTCCCCAGCAGTTTAGGGTTCCCAAAAACGCAGTGTTAGCGGGATCAGCCCAGATACCTGCTAGCACCTGCGTTTTGCCCCTCCGCCCAGCCTAGCCCAGCCCACCCAAGTGCAGTATCGATCGATCACTGACACTTACAAAACACTAAACGCATAACTGCAGCGTTCGCAGAGTCAGGCCTGATCCCTGCGATCGCTAACAGTTTTTTTGGTAGCGTTTTGGTGAACTGGTAAGCACCAGCCCCAGGCAGCGTCAGGTTAGCGCCAGTACCGCTAACCCCCACACACGCACCGTACACCTCCCTTAGTGGTATAGTATCTGAACGGATCAATATCTGATCCGATCAGATCTATACTAGCGTCCCCAGCAGTTTAGGGTTCCCAAAAACGCAGTGTTAGCGGGATCAGCCCAGATACCTGCTAGCACCTGCGTTTTGCCCCTCCGTCCGGCCCAGCCCAGCCCAGCCAAGTGCAGTATCGATCGATCACTGTCACTTACAGAACACTAAACGCATAACTGCAGCATTCGCAGAGTCAGGCCTGATCCCTGCGATCGCTAACAGTTTTTTTGGTAGCATTTTGGTGAACTGGCAAGCGCCAGCGGCCTAGTACACCCCGGTCATAGTCAAACCAGCACTGCAGTAACACGTGGTGACGTTGCGAGTCCCATAAGTGCAGTTCAAGCTGGTGAGGTGGCAAGCACAAGTAGTGTCCCGCTGCCACCAAAAAGACAAACACAGGCCCGTCGTGCCCATAATGCCCTTCCTGCTGCATTCGCCAATCCTAATTGGGAACCCACCACTTCTGCAGCGCCCGTACTTCCCCCATTCACATCCCCAACCAAATGCAGTCGGCTGCATGATAGGCATTTTTATGTCCTCTCAAGTACCCCTACCCAACAAACCCCCCCAAAATAGATGTCGTGTCTGCAGCTAGCGCGGATATAGACGTGACACCCGCTATTATTGTCCCTCCTGTCCTGACAATCCTGGTCTTTGCATTGGTGAATGTTTTGAACGCTACCATGCACTAGTTGAGTATTAGCGTAGGGTACAGCACTGCACAGACTAGGCGCACTTTCACAGGGTCTCCCAAGATGCAATCGCATTTTGAGAGACCCAAACCTGGAACCGGTTACAGTTATAAAAGTTATAAGTTTGCAAAAAAAACACAAACAAAAATAAAAAAAAATAGTTGTCGTTTTATTGTTCTCTCTCTCTCTATTCTCTCTCTATTGTTGTGCTCCTTTTTACTGTATTCTATTCTGCAATGTTTTATTGTTATTATGTTTTATCATGTTTGCTTTTCAGGTATGCAATTTTTTATACTTTACCGTTTACTGTGCTTTATTTTTAACCATTTTTTTGTCTTCAGGTACGTCATTCACGACTTTGAGTGGTTATACCAGAATGATGCCTGCAGGTTTAGGTATCATCTTGGTATCATTCTTTTCAGCCAGCGGTCGGCTTTCATGTAAAATCAATCCTAGTGGCTAATTAGCCTCTAGACTGCTTTTACAAGCAGTGGGAGGGAATGCCCCCCCCCCCACCGTCTTCCGTGTTTTTCTCTGGCTCTCCTGTCTCAACAGGGAACCTGAGAAAGCAGCCGGTGATTCAGCCAGCTGACCATAGAGCTGATCAGAGACCAGAGTGGCTCCAAACATCTCTATGGCCTAAGAAACCGGAAGCTACGAGCATTTTATGACTTAGATTTCGCCGGATGTAAACAGCGCCATTGGGAAATTGCGGGAAGCATTTTATCACACCGATCTTGGTGTGGTCAGATGCTTTGAGGGCAGAGGAGAGATCTAGGGTCTAATAGACCCCAATTTTTTCAAAAAAGAGTACCTGTCACTACCTATTGCTATCATAGGGGATATTTACATTCCCTGAGATAACAATAAAAATGATTTAAAATAAAAATGAAAGGAACAGTTTAAAAATAAGATAAAAAAGCAAAAAAATAATAAAGAAAAAAAAAAAAAAAAAAAGCACCCCTGTCCCCCCTGCTCTCGCGCTAAGGCGAACGCAAGCGTCGGTCTGGCGTCAAATGTAAACAACAATTGCACCATGCATGTGAGGTATCACTGCGAAGGTCAGATCGAGGGAAGTATTTTTAGCAGCAGACCTCCTCTGTAAATCTAAAGTGGTAACCTGTAAAGGCTTTTAAAGGCTTTTAAAAATGTATTAATTTTGTTGCCACCGCACGTTTGTGAGCAATTTTAAAGCATGTCATGTTTGGTATCCATGTACTCGGCTTAAGATCATCTTTTTTCTTCCATCAAACATTTGGGCAATATAGTGTGTTTTAGTGCATTAAAATTTAAAAAAGTGTGTTTTTTCCACAAAAAATGCGTTTGAAAATCGCTGCGCAAATACCGTGTGAAAAAAAAATGAAACACCCACTATTTTAATCTGTAGGGCATTTGCTTTAAAAAAATATATAATGTTTGGGGGTTCAAAGTAATTTTCTTGCAAAAAAAAAAAAATTTTCTCCTGAGTACGGGGATACCACATGTGACTTTTTGGGAGCCTAGCCGCGCACGGGACCCCGAAAACCAAGCACCGCCTTCAGGCTTTCTAAGGGCGTAAATTTTTGATTTCACTCTTCACTGCCTATCACAGTTTCGGAGGCCATGGAATGCCCAGGTGGCACAAACCCCCCCCCAAATGACCCCATTTTGGAAAGTAGACACCCCAAGCTATTTGCTGAGAGGTATAATGAGTATTTTGCAGACCTCACTTTTTGTCACAAAGATTTGAAAATTGAAAAAAGAAAAAAACATATTTTTTTTCTGGTCTTTCTTCATTTTCAAAAACAAATGAGAGCTGCAAAATACTCACCATGCCTCTCAGCAAATAGCTTGGGGTGTCTACTTTCCAAAATAGGGTCATTTGGGGGGGTTTTGTGCCATCTTGGCATTTTATGGCCTTCAAAACTGTGATAGGTAGTGAGGCGTGAAATCAAAAATTTATGCCCTTAGAAATCCTGAAGGCGGTGCTTGGTTTTCGGGGCCCCGTACACGGCTAGGCTCCCAAAAAGTCCCACACATGTGGTATCCCCGTACTCAGGAGAAGCAGCTAAATGTATTTTGGGGTGCAATTCCACATATGCCCATGGCCTGTGTGAGCAATATATCATTTAGTGACAACTTTTTGTAAATTTTTTTTTTTTTTGTCATTATTCAATCACTTGGGACAAAAAAAATAAATATTCAATGGGTTCAACATGCCTCTCAGCAATTTCCTTGGGGTGTCTACTTTCCAAAATGGGTTCATTTGTGGGGGTTTTGTACTGCCCTGCCATTTTAGCACCTCAAGAAATGACATAGGCAGTCATAAACTAAAAGCTGTGTAAATTACAGAAAATGTACCCTAGTTTGTAGACGCTATAACTTTTGCGCAAACCAATAAATATACGCTTATTGACATTTTTTTTACCAAAGACATGTGGCCGAATACATTTTGGCCTAAATGTATGACTAAAATTTAGTTTATTGGATTTTTTTTATAACAAAAAGTAGAAAATATCATTTTTTTTCAAAATTTTCTGTCTTTTTCTGTTTATAGCGCAAAAAATAAAAATGGCAGAGGTGATCAAATACCATCAAAAGAAAGCTCTATTTGTGGGAAGAAAAGGACGCAAATTTCGTTTGGGTACAGCATTGCATGACCGCGCAATTGGCAGTTAAAGCGACGCAGTGCCGAATTGTAAAAAGTGCTCTGGTCAGGAAGGGGGTAAATCCTTCCGGGGCTGAAGTGGTTAAATCCAGGGGTTCACATACTTTTTCCACCTGCACTGTGAATGTTTACATGGTGTGTTCAATAAAAACATGTTAACATTTAATACTTTGTGTGTTATTAGTTTAAGCAGACTGTGATTGTCTATTGTTGTGACTTAGATGAGCATCAGATCACATTTTATGACCAATTTGTGCAGAAATCCATATCATTCCAAAAGGTTTCACATACTTTTTATTGCAACTGTAACTGTCTCAAAACTGAACCTTGGGGTACACCACTGATAACCTTACAGTATCTCACAAAAGTGAGTACACCCTTCACATTTTTGTAAATATTTTATTCTATCTTTTCATGTGACAACACTGAAGAAAATACACTTTGCTACGGTGTAAAGTAGTGAGTGTACAGCTTATGTAACATTGAAATTTTGCTGTCCCCTCAAAATAACTCAACACACAGCCATTAATGTCTAATCCACAGACGATGGACTGGCCAGACCTAAATCCTATTGAGCATCTGTGGGTCTTCCTCAAATGGAAGGCGGAGGATCGCAAGGTCTCTAACATCCACCAGCTTCATAATGTTGTCATGGAGGAGTGGAAGAGGACTCCAGTGGCAACCTGTGAAGCTCTGGTGAACTACGTGCTCAAGAGGGTTATGGCAGTGCTGGAAAATAATGGTGACCACACAAAATATTGACACTTTGGGCACAATTTGGACATTTTCACTTAGGGGTGTACTCACTTTTGTTGCCAGTGGTTCAGACATTAATAGCTGTGTGTTGAATTATTTTGAGGGGACAGCAAATTTTCACTGTTATACAAGCTGTACACTCACTACTTTACATTGTAGCAAAGTGAAATTCCTTCAGTGTTGTCACATGAAAAGATATAATAAAATATTTTCAAAAATGTGAGGGATGTATTCACTTTTGTGAGATACTGTAGATCATTCACAGTACGAATAATTAACCACTACTCTCGGAATCCTGTCTTTTTAGCCAGTTTTAATCCATTTACAAACTGATCTTTATAAGCCTGTAGACTTAACCTTACACATTACCCATGTGTGGGGAAGTGTGTAAAACACTTTTGCAAAATCCAAGTATACCACGTCAAACAGCCACTCCTCTATCCAAGGTTTTACTTACCTCCTCATGAAAAGAAATCAGATTTGTTTGACAATTTCAGTCTTTCATGAATCCATGCTGTCTGTTTAACAACTTCAGCCCCAGAAGATTTGGCTGCTCAATAAACAGGCCATTTTTTGCGTCGCTTTAACAGATAATTGCGCAGTCGTGCGACGCTGTACCCAAACAAAATTGATGCCTTTTTTTCCCACAAATAGAGCTTTTTTTTGATGGTATTGGATCACCTCTGCGGTTTTTATTTTTTGCTCTATAAACAAAAGAAGAGCGACAATTTAAAAAAAAAACACATAATATCTTTTACTTTTTACTATAATAACTATCCCACAATTTTTTTCAAAGGTTTTTTCCTCAGTTTAGGCCGATATGTACTCTTCTACATATTTTTGGTAAAAAACAAAAAAAATAAAACTTTTTCACAATAAGCGTATATTGATTGGTTTGCGCAAAAGTTATAGCGTCTACAAAATAGGGAATAGATTTATGGCGTTATTACTATTATTTTTTTTTTTTACCAGTAATGGTGGTGATTTTTTTTATTGGACTGCGATATCGTGGACAAATTGGACACTTTTGATACATTTTTGGGATCACTGATAATTATAGCACTGGCAGGGAAGGGGTTAACACTAGGGGGCAATCAAGGGCTTAACTGTGTTACCTAGGTGTGTTCTAACTGTAGGGGGGTGGAGCTGACTAGGGGAAGAGAGAGATTGGTGTTCATACACACACAGATCTCAGTTCTAGCTCTGTCACGAGGGATCATGGGTGCCTGGCGGTCATCGCGCCCAATGGGCACTCACATCGGCTCTGACACACGCTGCGGGTGTGCGCCCCTAGTGGCCAAAAGGCAAAGTGACGTAAGATAAGGTCGATTTGCCCAGCCGAGCCAACCTACCTCAGTAAAACTGCTACAGCTGGTCCGGAAGTGGTTAAAATATTTTTTCCAACAAGAATTAATCTATGTGGTCTTTTATTAACCACTTGCCCTCCGGAAGGTTTACCCCTCTTCATGACCAGGCCATTTCTTGCGATACGGCACTGCGTTATTTTAACTGACAATTGTGCGATTGTGCGATGCTGTATTTAAATAAAATGTATGTCCTTTTTTCCCACAAATAGAGCTTTCTTTTGGTGGTATTTGATTACTTGCGGTTTATTTTTTGCTCTATAAAACAATTTTGAAAAAAAAAAAATAATAATAATAATAATAATAATTTATTTCTGCTATAAAACAAATCCAAATACAAAAAAAATTTATTTCTTCATCATTAGGCCAAAATGTATTCTGATTCATGTTTTTTGGTAAACAAAATCCCAATAAGCATATATTGAATGATTTGCTCAAAAGTTATAGCGTCTACAAACTAGAGGATAGATTTACAGAATTTCAATATATTTTTTTGTAATAAGAGCTCGAGTCATTTAGGTTAGGTGGGCATGTGCCATCTGGTCCAGGTGCTTTATTCACCTTTAGTCTCATCTACCAGAGAGAGAGTACCTAGGGACATCATAGCAAGAATACATTTATTCCATATCAAAGATCAGCTGATGTGATTCTCCAGGCAACACCCTACCCTGCCGGATCCCTACTCTGGAATATCCCTCTTCACTGATTTATCACAGACAACCAGAGGGCGACACGTGTATAGAGAGGAGGAGCCGAGCCCGTGACGTCACACAGTCACCGTGAGCCCATGGTAGTGGTGAACGAGTGGACGTATATTCTTATGCTGTTTTTATTCTTAGATCTTGTAAGTGTGCCTAATTTTGGGGCTGTTTTTAATAAAGTAAAAAGCAGAGAGCACTATGGAGTTTGTTTGTTATTACACGTGAACAATCTATTTGAGAGATTAGCTGAGCCAAGCTGCAAGCGGTAAGCAAAGGAGAAACTGCCTCGATTTAATCTCTGTGAAGCTGTCAGCATGAGCACACTGCTTGGAGAGCATACGAGGATCAGCTGTTGTGGCGTGGAGGAGAGAGTGATAGTGGAGGAGAGGAAAGGGGTGACCATTATATGCGTTTTTTTACTCATTTTGAGGTGAGCAGGCAATTTGGCTGGTGAAGGATACACAAGTATTGATTTCAGTTAGGACGGATAAGCACAGCGGTGGATTGTTTTATACACTGTGATAAATAAACTATTTTTGTCAATAATAGATGTTATACACATATGGACGGTTTCACTGGGATATCAATTATATTTTTGTATATATAAAAGTGGATTAATAAGTTTTTTTTTTTTTAAATGTTTTTTATATGAATATGCAAATGTCATGCAGTGCTTCACTATAAGGAAATAATTACCATTTCAGCACGCAGCAATTTTATACCTATTACCAAAATCTTGCACAATCACAAGTTCATATACAGGCGGGGATACATGGCCAATCTTTTTTTTTTTTTTTTTTGCATAATATATATTTATTTATTTATTTATTTATTTATTTTAATTAAAGTTTCAACATTCTTAATAGTACATAAAAGGTCAGTGAAAGCATCGAGAACAGGAAATATCACCTTCACGGGGCAGTACAAGAACAGATCATAAATATTAACCAGTGCAGTCATAGTACACAGTGACAGGATACAAGAAATTATCTTTACAGTGGAAGCTGTTAAAACCTGTAACCAGAAAAAAAGGACAAGCTACCAAAACAGGAACAAATAGGATATGTGTGACAGGCCAGATGTTAAAGTAAATACTTCAGGGAGAAAACCAATGGGCTAGAAAAAGGGGGGAATGTAAAGGGCTTATGATCCGAGAGCATCCTGGAATTTGAGCTTGCCTAATGAGTTGGTTAAGTTAGCTCGTAAGTACCAGCCAGTGTAGTGTAATGGTTTTATATGCAAAGAAATTTCCTCTGGTGAGAAGGAGAACTCCATGAAGCGGTGCCACCTGGTAATAAAGCTGCGCATGGACTTGAATTTTTGGCTAATAAGTGTCTAGTTTCTCCCAAAGGAACAATGACTACGTGATTTTTTCACTGCAGGCAAATGAGGTGGGGTAGGACGAATCCAGGCTTGCATAAGAGTCCTGAGCGCCACCAGAAGACAGATGTGAACCCATTGGGGAAAGATCTTGGCAGTTACCTGTGGCAACTGGTTGAATTAATCTTCAGAGCTAAAGAGACATAGCAGAGGATCTTTAGGCACAGATAGTTGGTAGAGTAGGGTAATATAGTTGTGGACTTGATCCCAGAAGGAAGAGGTTGCTGGACAATCCCATAGCCTATGGAATAGGGTCGTGAGAGAGCACACCAAGGACAGGAAGATTGAGATGAGTTTTCAGAGTTATGACGGGGAGGGGAAAACACAGGAAGCACCACCTCAGTGTGGTATTAAAGCAAAGTTTTATATCACAAAGTATATATAAACACTGACAAGATGCCTGGAGAGTTATGGATATTAAGGGGAACCCTGCATCAACTTTTTTTTTTAAATGGTGTAGAGGTCCTCCCCAAAATCCATACCAGGCCCTTATCCAAGCATGCAACCTGGCAGGCTGCTGGAAAAGGGGGGTGAGAGAGTGCCCCCCTCCTGAACCGTACCAGGCCACATGCCCTCAAAATTGGGAGGATGCTTTAGGGTCCCCCAAAATACCTTGTCCCCAAGGTGGACTGGGGGGGTGGCCCATGCTGTTTTTTTTCAATGATTTTTATCTATAGTGCCGGGACCCGACAATACATTACAGCCGCTGCGGCCACTTTTAAATTACATTTTTTCCTTTAGAAATGTCATTTTGCTGTGGTACTGTTCTAAACATGGGAAATATGCGCTACTTTACAGGCATACTAAGGACACCCCCCCCCCCCAGCACAATATTTAAAAGGAATATTTCATTTTTATTGTTTCACTTTAAGCATTATTAAGATCACTGCCCCTGAAAAAAATGGCCGTTTGTAAAACTTTTTTTTGCATTCATACATGTCCCCTGGGGCAGGACCCGGGCCCCCAAACACTTTTTATGTCAATAATTTGCATATTAGCCTATAACGTGAGAACTTTTGATTTTTCATGTTCGTGTTCCATAGATGTTAAAGGCGTTTGTACAAATTTTTTGCCTTTCCACAAATTCTGGTGCAAACCGAATGGGGGGGGGGGGTGTGTTTGGCTCATCCCTACTCCCCTCTGTCAAGGGTTTCAGTTTAGAGTGTCCATCATCAGAAACTACTATCTTAGATGAGACAAACCTTTCAATACTTGCCCAACTTGAAGAACTATATGCTGAAAGTTACAATGATGACCTAGATGGGTTAACCCAACACTGCCCACCCATCACACACATGACCTTATGCCCCAAATCTATATTCTATACTGTAAAGGCACATATCTTAAGACCTTTTATCAGGTGGTTTACTCAGAACTTATCATCATGTGTATATCAGGCCCATCACATACCTATGTTAGATCCAACCTTTGGAGCGACAGGCCTTGGAACAGCTTACGAGGAATGATTCCATTGTCATAAAACCAGCTGACAAAGGGGGTAACATAGTGGTCCAAGACAGGACTGACTATACACTGGAGTCCTGTAGACTATTGTCCGATACTACTACTACATATCAAATCGTTCCCCAAAACCCCACACCCAATATTCACTCGAAGCCCCAGAAATCATCAGTAGGGCCTTAGAAGAGGGCCTTAATCTTCTGTTTGGAGCACAATTTTGATTTCAATGATACCCACTATCTTAAGATTAAATGGCACAGCTATGGGAACAAATTTTGCCACAACCTATGTCAATCTGACTATGGGATTTTGGGAGCACCTATACCTGTCCGCCAATCATCCCTTTAAGTCCCATGTGATCTACTCTGGATATTATACTGACAACATCATGATCATATGGAAGGCACACTCCAGGACATCCAAGCATTCGTCCAATATTGTAATCACAATATATTAGGTCTGTCATTCACACATGTTCTGTACCAACATTCCCTAGCTTTTTTAGATCTGTCTCAGTCTGATTCATCGTTTCTGACAAGCTCAAAAAGTACAGTTAAATCTCATTTGTTTAATAATAAAAAAAAGGTAAACAGAGTAAAATTAGTCAAAACATAGCCAGAGTTTAGGAACTTCAGAATTTCTTCAGGCATTTCTATAGACATAACCAAGGCGAAGGCAGAGATCATCTATGCTGAACGGCTTAAGTAGGCAGGACTGACGAGCAGGATATCATCATCAACAGACGAGTCACTGTGAAGAGATTGGAGCTGGCAATTAGCTGACAGGAGAGTGATCAGCTCAGAGAAGGAAGGGCTGAGCCCAGCCCTGACAGAGCTATGCCATGATAATGGAGTCATTTATGCACAAAAAAAACTTTGTTAGGCCAACTGCGGGCAACGTCTTTATCCATTTTGACAGTTGCCACCACCCGAGGTGGGTGAGGAATATCCCACACAGCCAGTTCTGTCGCCTCCATAAAAACTGCACTAGGGACAGTGATGATGACAGCCATGGCTCACCCCTTACCCACAAATTTCTGGACAAAGGCTACCCTGCCCCCCTAGTTGAGGAAGCATTCCAACACTATCAACACCAGGTAACCACCTCCCAGGCAGATGAGCCCTCCAATACAAGACCACCCACTTGATTCATCACCCAATTTCATGCCTTATTTTAAAAATATGGAAAAGATCTAACCATTGGTCAATACTCCTTGCAGACCCCCATTTAAAAACCACTTTGGCTACCCAACCGAAGGTAGCATTCGGGAAAGCCCGTAATATTAAGAGAAAAATTGCTCCCAGTAATATTAAGCCAACCCAACCCACTTCGGTCCCCCTGGTTCTCATTCCACTCGTAGGCATGTATCAATGTAAGAAACCACTCTGTCTTACATGTGATTTTGTCCAACATGTTCAAAAACCATTCTCAGTTAAAGGTAAGACATACACTTTGAAAAATGTTTTCAACTGTTCTACCGACTACGTAGTATATTGCCTTACTTGTCCATGTGGGCTGTTCTATGTAGGGAGAACCATTAGGGCACGTTTCAGTGAACACAGATGTTTCATCGAGAAAGGTCGAAGTCACAGTGTTCCCAAACATTTCCTGCTTCATCACAATAAATCTACAGTGGGTCTCAAGGTTTGGGTTATAGAACCAATTTCAAAGTCACTCTCCACGGCTGAACGTTTCAAATGTCTATGCCAACAGGAATCTTTTTGGATTTACTCCTTGGGTACTCTGGCACCTGGGGGGGGGGTTAAACGAGGATATAGAAGTCCATACCCTCCTGTAGCCTCTTACTTTAGATTACTATCACTGTGTAGGTATAGGGAGCGTAGTTCTGTTGGTTTTTATCCTATATAATCTGTTCATCCTTGTGCTTGTCTTTTTTTTTTTTTGCGGACCCTTATGGTCCCCTTTTGTTAGTCCGTCTGCATTCGATACCAACACCCATGGTAAGTATTGCATATAATAGTCTCATGTTGCTCTTGACATTGTAACACGATCCCCTTTTCTAGCTATTAGTGCCCTACGGGTTTGTATGTTTTCCATCACGGTTTATACATGTATGCACGCTTGGGTCAGGGTATGCAAATTCATGTTTAGCCATGTATGGATCCTCCTCTATACCCTTACTGACATTTTATAGGTAGTCCCTATTGCTACCGTAAAAATCCCTGATACACCATTTTTTGACATAATACACTACAGTTGTTTTTGCCTATGCGTACCATTGCCATCAAATATCTCTTAATATAATTTTTCAATTAGCACATAGCTTACGGAAATACGTATTTTTACATGTACTATTATTATCATCCTCATCGTTATCATAATTATTATTCTTATTATGATTCCTATCCATTTATACTGTTGTACAGAAATGATAAAATCATGTATGTACATGAATAAATGATTGACTATTATAGATATATTTTTATACATTTACGTTTATATTGTATGTGTTTTGGCATATAACTCATGAATGTATGTCAATGATATATATATATATATATATATATATATATATATATATATATATATATATAGACACACACACACACACACACACACACACACACACATACACACATACAGTGAGAGTGAGAGCCCCGATCTCAGTGAAAATGAGGGTAAAATGGACACTGGACTCTCAAAGAGGCAGTTTGAGAAGTTCCAGCAGAAGATTTGTGAGCAGAGAAAGCTATGCTTTAAGTTCTCTGGATTTTGTAAGTCTGGGTTGGGGTTGGAAACTTGAAGAGTTCAAAGAGCATTGGGAGGGATGGAGTCTTCAGTCTTGTGTCCAGGCTTTTCAGAAGTTCCAGGTGCACACACTCATTATAAGGCAGATCTGAGCATAGTTCAGGGAAATTGGTGTGGGAGCAGTTGCTGCAGCCAGGAGGGAGGTGTGCTACCATTTAAGAACCCAGGCAATATCCTTGAGACAGCACTCCATGTGGGAGAGGTTCCAGGTCACTGGGCAAAGAGAGTTGAGCCATATGAGAGAGTTGGGGAGACCATAGCTGAGAAATCTGGAAGAGAAAGTCCTGGGGACCATGAGTCTTGGAGGAGTATGACATCCTGGAGTGTCAGGAGAGCCCCTGCCTAGAGGCCAGGAGTCCGCCTGCACAGCTTTGTACCACGACCAAGGCTGAGTGAGCCTTGAGAGCCAGGTGGCTTGGCATTTTCATTTTTTGTTGTAATTTTTGGGAGAAGAACCCCGTGTGGGCAGCTCCTGCATGCATGAATTTTCATTTTTTGTTACGGTCAATAAAAGTGGGCTACCACGCCCTTAAACTGAAGTTTCTGTTGGCTGTGAACTCACTAAAAATGCATCTACCACTGAGCTAGACATCCCCCAATATCACAGTAAACTATATTTATATATATATTTTTTTGTATTTTTATTTGTATATTTTTTATAAATGTATGTGAATACCAATCTGCGGATGCACATATTTCTCACGCATGATGCAGATTTTTATGATTCTTATATTAAATGCTTACATCTCAATTTTTTGGCTGTACAATGCTA
This sequence comes from Lithobates clamitans, assembly GCA_037952925.1. NCBI lineage: Eukaryota > Metazoa > Chordata > Amphibia > Anura > Ranidae > Lithobates > Lithobates clamitans. Next base: position 7,955,502 of record JBBGZY010000265.1, read on the forward strand.
TTAATGTTTACACATTGTAGCCCAACCTATGTCCACATATCCGTGTGGGAGCCTAATTGTTGTCCCACGGCATTCCTGGGCACATAAATAGCACCATCCTAGCACTACAATGTTAGGCCCGTAGAAGGAGCTGAGCTCCGAGCGCGTAGCCTGCCTATTCTGATCATCTAAAATGGTCTCTCTGTGGTTTCCGATCACTTCTGGTGATGTCACTTCCTTGCATTACATGCTGGTTCCGGCCAACTTCCTGGTGGCCACAGGACTGCCTAAACAGATCCCCTGCCATCTCCCTGATGCCTGGATGACTGCCTCGGACGCCTGGAGAGTTACCATCTTTATCACACAGATGAGCTTGATTTTTATTTCCATCTTGTGAGTGTTATATATACTTTGTGATTAAAATTTTGCTTTAATACTACACCGAGGTGGCGCTTCCTGTGTTTTCCCCTCCTCATCTATTCACAGAGCTGGCTCTCTTTGAGGATAGCTGCCGCCATTCATTTAAAGAACTGATACTTTAAGGACTAATGAACTTGTATTATTATATGACTATTTGTTCACTATCATAGGTTTAGTCTCTTTTCCTACATTTGTGCAGAGTTATGACGAAAAGGGTAGTAGGCTCGGTGTGCAATGTTGAATGGTGTTTCACGCCAAGATTCACGGATCACTAGGACTTTCTGGTATCCTGCAAGGATTAGCTCAGGTGCATTCCCTTTGCCAAAAAACAGAGGAGATCCATGGTTAAAAGGGAGCCAGGCAGCATTTAGAGTCTTGGTGTAAGAGGAGATTTGAGTATATATATCAAAAATGGAATATTGATCCTGACCGAGCAACATTTCGATGAACGAGTTTTGGAGAGGTTTTTGAAGTGTATTGGAACAAGTTTTAAGATCGCCGATTACCTTTTGACAATGAAAGGCCTGTGATGCAGGAAGAGAGTAATGAGAGGAGACTTCTGAGAAGGGTCTGAAGGAGCCATGGGTAATGTCCAGGATGTCTGTGGCCAGCCTGAGACTTTTAGCAGACCATTGAGCAACTGCATTATTTTTTGTAAAGGATAGGAACATTAGATTACTCTGTATAGGCAAGTAACGGGAGATGCTGGAGGGCAAACAAAGGAGTCTATGGACTTCTCTCCATGCAATGACAGTATCCCTGATTAACAGATTTGATTTTATTTATTTTTTTTTTTTTTTTTTTTTTTTTTAACAATATGTTTATTGAAATTTTCACAGGTTATCAGTACAGACGGTTGATGTAATAGCAAAGTTACATGGTTTAGTACATAGTGCAATAACCAGCGTTGTTTTGTAACAAATGCATATAGCGAGTACATAGTGATTTAAAGTTGAAGTTCGATGAGAGGAGGCACCAACTCCACTCCCCGGCACCCCATCTGGGTACTTACTGTGCCATGAGACTAGAGGTGGCGCCACCAACCATCTACCTGAGAAAGCCAGGTAACTTGTAGAGCTACTAACATTCTAGATACGTAAGGCTTAAAAAGAAAAAGAAGAAAAGAACAGACCAAAAAAAAAGATTAATTGTAGAGCGAAGGTAACTTGCGAGCCTACTTGTTATGAGTGTAGGACATGAGTGCATGTCCCACCCTAAGTAGTAACTGAGAGAAATGTCCCCAGGCGGAGCGGTGCATGGGAAGGGGGTTCCTACTTTCTGTGCATGTTAGATATGCGAGGTTGTGGCAGACCGCGGGGTCAAAGATGCAGAATCTTAGATAGTTTGCGACGTGGAAGAAGAAGGCAATCAGAGTAATGTTATACTCCTCGGGTCAGCGATCCAGGGTTCCCAGTTGAGATGAAATGTCGCGGTATACATGTTGGCCTTAGCAAAGGAGAATTCCATTAGAAATTGGTTGTTTAGTAGAACGATGAGTTCCGATCCAGAGGGGGCTTGTGATGCTTTCCATTTTTTCGTTAGAGCTAAACGGGCTGCAATGAGTATGTGTGTCGCCAGGACTCTGATATTTTTGGGTCAGTTGGGGATGTTGAGACCCAGGAGGAGGTCCAGTGGGGATAGCGGCGAGGGGATTTTGCAGAGCTGTGAGAGGAGGTCGGAGACCTCTTTCCAGTAAGGGCGAATGTTAGGGCAGTCCCACCAGATGTGTCTTAGGGTGCCTTTGCCTGAGCAGTTTCTCCAGCATTGAGAGGAGGTAGCCGGGTAAATAGTTGCCAATCTGGCTGGGGTGTAGTACCACTTGTGGAACAGCTTTTGCGTTGATTCCCAGTGAGATATGCATTTTGAAGCTTTAAGAGGGATGGTCAGGGCTTTGTGCCACAATGAGGGCTTCGGTGGCGAGCTTGTGAATGTGGACCAGAATGTGATGGATGAAGAGGTGTGATCGTCAGAGAGGCTTGTTAACACCTTGTAGATCCATGCAATGCCTTTAATTGCTGGGTTCGGGGTATTGTAAAAATTCAGGATGTCAGCTATTTGGGATTCACATGCTGTGAGATCAAGTTTACCGATGATAGAGCGGATCCTCATATACAAAAAAGATGAATTAGCAGGTAGATCAAAAGCTTGTTGTAGATGTGGGAAAGGGTGGGGTCCAGATGTGGAGATGAGTTGTCCCAAGTTGGTAAGTCCTTTTTGTATCCATATCCGAAGGGATAAATTAGGAGAGATCAACTCTAGTGCTTGGAGGTGTATTTTGGAAAGGATATCTTTGGGAGTGCCCCTGGATTTTTTTGCAGTAGCTGACCACACTCGGATGGCTGCGGTTACCGTAAGTAAGAAGTGTTGAAGTGGTTGTAAGCCGAGTAGTGCAGCCATTAGCGTGTGTTGTGGATTCGCGTTGAGGGCCGTGGTTTCAATTTGTGTCCAGGTCTTGGTCGAGGTGGGTGCCCACCATTCCCGTAGTTGATCTAGTATGACTGCCTTGTAGTATGCGTGGACGTTGGGGGCTCCCATTCCTCCATTTTGTACAGGAGACAAGAGGATTTCTTTCTTGAGTCTGGGATGTTTGTGTTGCCAGATATGTGTATTAATTATACTTTGTATCTGTGCCAGTTGCTGGGGTATCATAGGTATCGGGATTGTGCGAAACATATACAAAATATGTGGCAGTAAAAACATTTTGACCTGAGCTATTCTACCCGCCCAAGAGACAGTGTAGTTACACATATTTTTGGAGATGCGCAAAAGCTTTTCCTGTAAGGCAGCGAAGTTTAGTTGAAGTATAGATTTACTGGGGAAGGTTAGTTGGATACCCAGGTATGGGAGCGAGGAATTTTTAGCCCAAGTGAAAGGAGAGGTTGTCGAGATGTGGTGTGAAGTTTGAGGGTCTATCCCTAGGTTCAGCATGGTGGATTTGCTGTGGTTTATTTTATATAGAGAGATTGAACTAAATTTTTCCAGTATTTTTTGGATATTGGGAAGGGAAGATCTGGGATTTGTGAGGGTAATGATAACGTCATCCGCATAGAGACCGATTTTATGTTCAACCGTCCCCACAGTAATGCCCGAAATTGCTGGTGAGGATCTAATGGCTTGTGCAAGTGGTTCCATCACCATGGCAAAAATCAGGGGGGAAAGTGGGCACCCCTGTCTAGTGCCATTAGTGATGCGAAAGGGGTCTGATATTATGCCTGAGGTCCAAACTCGGGCGCTGGGGGAGGAGTAAAGGGTGAGTATAGCCTGGAGGATATTCCCTGTCAGTCCGAATTTGAGCATGACCTTTTCCATGTATTTCCAGTGCACCCTGTCAAACGCCTTCTCTGCATCCAGGGAGAGGAAGAGAGAAGGCGTTTGACTGTGCTCCACCCATTGGATCAAGTCAATAAGGCGTCTGGTACCGTCGGAGGCCTGCCTACCAGGCACGAATCCAACCTGGTCTGGGTGGATGATGAGGGGGATTATTTTGGACAAACGTTGGGCTAATATTTTTGCATAGAGCTTGGTATCAGTATTTAGGAGTGAGATCGGGCGGTAATTGGCTGGGTTATCAGGAGATTTGCCTGGTTTGGGTATGGTGACAATGAGGGCCTCCAGGGCTTCTGTGGGGATTTTGCCGGTATGAATGTATTGGTTAAAGGTAGTGCATAAGTGTGGGGTGATCACGTCCGAGAAGTGTTTGTAATACTCGTTCGGGAATCCATCGGGCCCTGGGGCCTTGTGGAGGGGTAGTCGTTTGATGGCTGTGCGAATTTCCTCAGGGGAAAAAGGCATAGAGATGGAGTCTAGTTGCTCAGTGGAGAGTGAGGGGAGGTGAATTGAGGAAAGGAACTCATCTATGTCTGCTAATTTTGGCTTGGTTTCGTGATGTATGTCATTGAGATTGTAAAGTTTGGCATAAAAGGTACTGAATTCATTTGCTATATCTAGAGGATTATGAACTTTTTTACCTTGGGGGTCGGATAAGTATTGTATCTTATTATTGGCCCGTTGTTTTTGGAGTTGTTTGGCCAGGAACGCACCTGACCTGTTGGCTGAAGAGTAATATTGTAGCTTAAGACGTTTTACGTAATAGTCAAATCTTTTGTGGAGATGTTTGCTAAGGTCATATCGTAGGTTTTTGAGTTCTAGGGATAATTTGGTAGATGGAGTTTGTTTATTGGTGAATTCTAAGGCTCTGATCTGTTTTAGTATTGTTTCCGTGGTGGCCGTTTGTTGTCGTTTAGTTTGTGCTCCGTATTTAATGAGGAGGCCCCGTGAGAAAGCTTTATGCGCATGCCAAACCATGGATTGGTTAGCAGTAGATTGTACATTGATGTCAAAGTAAGTCTCAATCTCGGATCGAAGTTTATTCTCAAAGGATGGGTTGGTGAGGAGGGATGTGTTTAGCCTCCAAATAGTATGACTAGTAGTCTTTTTGCAATTAAATAATGTGATGGATATGGGTGCGTGGTCTGACCATGTGATTGTACCTATGCGTGCTTCAGCGATTGATTGGAGGAGAAATTTATCCGTGAGGAACATGTCGATCCGAGAGTAAGACTGCTGGGAGCTGGAGAAGAAGGTGTAATCTCGCTCTGTGTCATGGGTGCATCTCCACGGGTCATACAGATCTTCTTTATGTAGGAGGGAGGACAAGGCAGAGGGCCTACGTTTAGTGGAATTGGATGTGTCTAGGGTTGTGTCAATGATTTCGTTAAAGTCTCCACATAGTATAACTGGATTGCATCTATACGGTGCCAGTTTGGAGATCAATGTGTGGAAAAATTTCTTTTGGCCAGTATTAGGGGCGTATAGGTTTACTAGGGTGAGGCGTTGGTTTTCGATCGTGGCTGAGAGAATCAGGTATCTGCCGTCTTCATCAGCTTCACAGTGGTGTAATTGAAAGGAGACAGAGGAACTGACCGCAATCATTACTCCCCTTTTTTTGGTGGGGGCACTGGCAAAGAAGCAGTGTGGGTATCGCGTATGCGAGCATTTTGGGGAGTTATCTTTAGCGAAATGCGTTTCTTGTACGCAAAATACGTCAGCGTGCTGGGACAGTGCCTCTTTCCAGAGGAGATTGCGTTTGAATGGGGAATTTAAACCCTTTACATTTAGGGAGGTGATTTTGAGGGCCATGATAGTGTGGGATGACCCAAGTTAGGAATGAAAGGAGCGAGATTCCACACCTCTTCTGTTTGCCCTGACTAAATATGAATCAAACAATAGAGTAGGTATCTATACAGAGTACGACTGTTATATACAAAAATCGTATAGGAGACACTCGTTACAGTCCCTCAGGACTGTCAAATATGTTACAGTGCGGAAGTAGGTCAGATGTTAAATAGAGTATACGTTCAGTATGAATGCTTAAACACTGTTAGGAGAACCAAAAGGAAAAGAAAAAAAAAAAAGAATAAAAAGAGAAAAGCAATATATATCTCTTTAGGAACAAAAAGTAAATAGAACAATTAGAACAGTGTGCTTAGCACACTATAACCTTAGGGAGTGGATGTGTTTCAACAACTGCGCCCATCAGGGATCTTAGTGGTGGTGCGGAGGACCAGGGGCCTGTTTGTTGTTACAGACCTCGCCGGGATCGTGTATTCCATTTCTTGCAGACGGAGGACATGAATAGGAGCCCCTGTTATCTTTTTGGTTGGCAGACACGGGTAGAAATCCCCAGTTGGTCAACTTTTTATATCCATCTTTGGGAGTAAGGATGGGAATTATCTGTTGCTGGTATGTGACTAGTAGCTTGGTAGGGAAACCCCATTTGTAGGTAATTTTCTTCTCCTGTAGCACAGAGGTGACAGGGGTGAATGCTCTTCTCATTTCCATCGTGGCCTTGGATAGGTCACTAAACATGAGGACATTAGTATAGGGTGCTGGCAGCGGTTTAGTGGTTTTGGCGATTTGTAGAATCTGCTCTTTAGTTTGAAAGTAATGCAGTCTCGCTAGTATGTCCCTGGGGGTGTCAGGGGGGAGGTGTGCTGGCTTGGCGATTCTGTGTGCTCTATCAATCGTGATGTCTCGTGCGTTTAGACGAGGTAGTAAGTTGGAGAACATCTCTCGCAGGTAGGGCGTAATTTCATTCGGCTTAACAGATTCGGGGATACCCCTGAATTTAATGTTGTTCCTTCTGGAACGATCTTCCAAATCTGCTAATTTCAGCTTCATGTGGTGTATTTCAGACGCATGGTGTTCGTGTGCGTCTAGTAATTCATTGTGAGCCCTGACATGATCCTGCATGCTATCCTCAAGCACAGTTGTTCTTTCTGCCAGGTGATCTACTCTGCCATGTATCTGAGAGACAGAGAGCTGCAGTTCTCTGTGGAGGTCTCTCTGCAGGGTAAGGAGCATAGCTTTCATCATTGATTCTGTCACAGGGCTATCAGAGACAGGGATGGTTGCTAGAGCTGGGGTGTGTGCAGTGTCAAGCTCTCTGTCAGCCCACTGATGTCGTTTATACTGTGGCTCCTTACTGGGGGAGATGGCTGGGGAGGAGGCCAGTCTCTTACCTCTGTCTGTTCCTAGTTGTGAGGAGGAGGCATCTGGCGGTGGGAGAATGTCCATGTCCTCCCTGTTTGAGCGATCCAGCGGTTGGGAGAGGAGATCCTTGTGAGGAGAGGCTGTCAGCTGTGTCACAGTTTGTGCAGCGCGGGACGCTTCTGAGGTGAAGCTCCCGGCGCCGGCGCCATCTTGGGCCTCGTTCATAGCTGCAGGGGAATAATAATCTGTGAGGCGGCGAGGTGCTGGCGGTTTATTCCGCCTCCTAGACATGCCCGGGGTGGTCCTGCTACCTTCCCCCCTCCGTGGGATCGGAATGAGGGTCGGATGGTGGCGGAGAGTAGCGTTAGATCCCGTCAGCGGCGCGGAGCTCAGGCTTTAGGCATCCATCACGGTCCACGTCAGGCCACGCCCCTAACAGATTTGATTTTAAATGAGCAGAGAGCGATTGTACTTTGGAGTGGAGGAGGGCTTGGAGATTGAAAAGAGATACCAGGGCTCCCTCCAGCATATAGTTGGTGTAATGGGATTTTCTTTGAAAGCCAGTCCAGACCCTGTCTCAAAAAGGCATGACAGATTGTAGAACCTTAGGTTGGGCAACTTGGCTTCCCCTTCACTCTTGGGAAACAATTTGTGTAATGCAATTTGGGCTGTTTACCACGCCAGAGAAAGGAAAGTAAGGCTTTATGGATTTTGTGGAGGTCAGAATGTTTTAGATAGTGAGAGTTTGTAAAGGGTAAAGTAGCCTAGCAAAGGATACCATTTTGAAGAGGTGAATAATAATCAAAAGTGCTAATTTAAAAAGGCTTATATCCAAGTTATTGTCATAAAAAGTGTTTGGGGACCTGGGTCCTGCCCCAGAGGACATAGATCAATGCAAAAAAATGTTTTAAAAAAAGGCCAATTTTTCGGGAACAGTGATTTTAATAATGCCTAAAGTGAAATAATAAAAGTGTATTATTCCTTTAAATTTCATACCTGGGGGGTGTCTATGGTATGCCTGTAAAGGGGCGCATGTTTCCTGTGTTTAGAACAGTCTGACAGCAAAATGACATTTCAAAGGAAAAAAAGTCATTTAAAACTCGCGGCTATTAATGAACGCTACGACAATACACATAAAAGTTCATTGATAAAAACGGCATGGGAATTTCCCACAGGGGAACCCCGAACCAAAATTAAAAAAAAAATGGTGTGGGGGTCCCCCTAAATTCCATACCAGGCCCTTCAGGTCTGGTATGGATATTAAGGGGAACTCCGGCCAAAATGTAAACAAAAAAAATGGTGTGGAGGTCCCCCTCAAAATCTATACCAGACCCTTCAGTATGGTATGGATTTTAAGGGGAACCCCGCGCCAAAATTAAAAAAAAAATGGTGTGGGGTTCCCCCAAAAATCCATACCAGACCCTTTTCCGAGCATGCAACCTGGCATGCCGCAGGAAAAGAGGGGGGGATTAGAGAGAGGCCCCCCTCCTGAATCGTAGCAGGCCACATGCCCTCATCATTGGGAGGGTGCTTTGGGGTAGCCCCCCAAAGCACCTTGTCCCCATGTTGATGGGAACAAGGGCCTCATCCCCACAACCCTGGCCCAGTGGTTGTGGGGGTCTGTGGGTGGGGGGCTTATCGGAACCTGGAGGCCCCCTTTAACAAGGGAACCTCCAGATCCCGGCCCCCCTGTGTGAAATGGTAAGGGGGTACAAAAGTTCCCTTACCATTTCACAAAAAAACTGTCAAAAATGTTACGTAACGGGTGACCCCGCCCCCCTCTGACATCACGGGGAATGCCACAGGGAAGTCCCCGTCAAGTTCCCGTGCATCAGAGGGGGCGGGGTCACCGGGTGGCCCCAACCTCCGTTATTTAAGAACCGTCAGAAGATGAGAAGCATCACACAGCGGGAGCCTCCCATCATGGATGGGGAGCGGCCCGAGATGAAGAAGGGAAGAAGACGCCTCGGAGGAAGATGCCAGATGAGAACACTGGAGGAAGAACCAGAAGAACCAGAAGAAGAAGAAGAAGATGGAGGAAGAAACCGAAGGAAGATAGAAGAAAGAAGATAGAAGAAAGAAGATGGAAAAAGAAGACTTTAAATAAAGGAATTGTCAAAAACTCTCTTGTCATTTTTAACATTTTTGACAGTTTTTTTGTGAAATGGCAGGGGTACTTTTGTACCCCATTACCATTTCACACGGGGGGTGGGATCTGGGGGTCCCCTTGTTAAAGGGGGCTTCCAGATTCTGATAAGCCCCCCCGCCCGCAGACCCCCATAACCACCGGGCCAGGGTTGTGGGGATGAGGCCCTTGTCCCCATTAACATGGGGACAAGGTGCTTTGGGGGGCTTAAAGCACCCTCCCAATGTTGAGGACATGTGGCCTGCTACGATTCAGCAGGGAGGGCGCTCTCTCATCCCCCCCTCTTTTCCTGCGGCCTGCCAGGTTGCGTGCTCGGATAAGGGTCTGGTATGGATTTTTGGGGGGACCCATGCCATTTTTTTTTTTTTTGGCTGGGGTTCCCCTTAATATCCATGCCAGACTTGAAAGGCCTGGTATGGAATTTAGGGGGACCCCCACGCCATTTTTTAAAAAATTTTGGTTCGGGGTTCACCTGTGGGGAAATCCCATGCCGTTTTTATCAATTAACTTCTATGTGTATTGTCGGAGCGACAATTCATTAATAGCCGCGAGTAGTTTTAAATGACTTTTTTTCCTTTGAAATGTGATTTTGCTGTCAGGCTGTTCTAAACACGGGAAACATGCGCCCCTTTACAGGCATACTATAGACACCCCCCAGGTACGAAATTTAAAGGAATATTACATTTTTATTGTTTCACTTTAAGTGTTATTAAAATCACTGCTCCCGAAAAAAATGGACGTTTTTAAAACTTTTTTTGCATTGATCCATGTCCCCTGGGGCAGAACCCAGGTCCCCAAACACTTTTTATGACAATAACTTGCATATAAGCCTTTAAAATTAGCACTTTTGATTTCTCCCATAGACTTTTAAAGAGTGTTCCGCGGCTTCTGAATTCCGCAAACACCCCAAATTGTTTGCTGTTCAGCGAACTGGCAAACAGCCGATGTTTGAGTCGAACATGAGTTCGACTCGAACTTGAAGCTCATCCCTATTCCCTGCCTATATGAATGCAGAGATAAGGAATATATTGCTTGGCAAGCAGCAAAAGGGACCGAGGCAGTCCACCTGGAGGATGCAGACAGATTGAGTGCCAAGACTTTGCTTTTGTCAAAATTGATCCTGAGCCCAGAGCAAGCACGGAAGTTCTTTAGTATGTCTTGGAGCTTGGAGAAAAGCAATATGTCATCAGCAAAAAAGGCAGAGCGAAAATTTTGATTGCCAATCGTGACACCACTAATCCCTGATGGAGAGAAGAGAGAGAGGGGCGAGAGGGAATCCCTGTCTTGTACCCTTGGTGAGTGTAATACTGGAGGACAGTCCAGGGTGACAAGTCAGGTTGTGGGAGAGGCATACATCTTTTGGATGAAGTTCAAAATTAGACCCAACATACCAAACGCCTTCATGAACATGAATAGCCAAGAAAAGCTGATATTATCAAAAGCCTTTTCAGCATCAAGTGAAATTATAGCTATAGCCTGGTCAGAGTGGGCTTTAGCATGTTTTAGGGCGAACAGAACCTTGCGGATATTGAGAGTGGCCGAACGGCCCGGGACAAATCCTGAATGGGCCTGATGAAGAGTAGAAGGAAGGAGCCAAGCTAGCCGGGTCGCAAGGATTTTGGAGAAAATTTTAGCATCAAAGTTGATGAGGTATATAGGTCTATAAGTGCCTTGGAATAGCGGGTACTTTTCTTTCTTGGCAATAAGCTTAATTTGAGCTTGCGAACCAGATGAAAGGTATGGTCCCTCAGCCCTCATTTATTTTTAAACAGAAAGAAGCATGCCTGGGATAAAATCCTCTGTCAGCTTATAAAATTCTGTGGCAAAGCCGTTGGGTCCCAGAGCTTGGCCAATCTTCTGATAGACTGGAATAATGAAACCTTCGCTGTAAACATCTTTGGAAAAAGGGTAGGATTTACTCAACAAATGGGGTCTTCTACCTGAAAATGAAGGCTACATGGATTACCCTCCCCACACATCCAGGAGTTCTGCTTATCGTCAACATTCTCGGAACTGACACTTTGGTCCTAAGCTCAGCAATACCTAACAGTTGCACTCTAGTAAGAAGCATCAATAAATATCCCTTATGGTGCCTTGTGACCCATTTAAGCTTGCAAAGTTAACTGGGTTGTATTTCACAGTGTACAGCGGTCCACTGGTGTTATTCCTGATGCCTATTTACAGGGGGAATTCTATACTCAGTTCAGTTGACTCCAAGTTTGAAGCCTTATAGTTTGGTTTATTTTTGTTATGTTCATTCTGGGCCATATAGTTATCCTTACAACTTGAAATTCATGCACACTTTACCCTGCCAATACCTTCCTTTATTTTCCAAGCATCAATGACTTGACTGACAAGAAAACGGCCATCACCTTCAGTATCCATTAATCCTAAATTGATGTCATTTAACGTGCGAGGTCTAAACAGCCCAATTAGAGATGTGCCCTTTGGAAGTAAGCAATCTGCCAACGCTGCCATATCTTATACATTCAAGATTAGTGTTGGAGAAAGGTTTAGCCTGAGCATAGGTTTGGGTCAAACATTGGCTGTTCGCCCATTCGGCGAACATCCAAATTGCCTGGGCATTAAACTGTTTGGCTCACCTTGCGCCGCACAGTGCATTGGAAGCCCTGATTGGCTGAAGTAATAAAGGATTTGCCCAATGAGGGCACAGAACACTGTCAGAGCCAAGATTGGAGAAAGTAATGATGACTGGGCCCAATCATGGCTCATTGTTCATAAACCCACCCCACACTATAAAAGGTTCCTTCCCAGAGCAGTTATTTGCAGTGTGATATTGGAGTGGAGATAGGTAGAACAGGGCTCTGTTCATTGCTACTAGTGAGTTAGTGTGCTATTGTGATTCTATTGTGAGTGTAAAGTGTCAGTGTAGTGTGAATATAGTGATAGAGCAGCGTGAGTGTAGTGCAACCTTTTATTTTTAGTGTAGTGTCAGTTTAGTGTTTCAGGGCAGGTTACCTGCAGTACTGTATATTGAAGTGTTTCAGTGTAGTGTGTCAGGGCACCTTTACTACATTATATTCAATTGTGTTAGTGCACTTTTACTGCAGTATATAGAATTGCGCTTGTGCACTTTTACTGCAGTCTATGGAAGTGTCAGGGCACATTCAATAAAGCATATTGAATTGCATCAGAGCAAATTTACTGCAGTATATTGAAGTGTGTCAGTACATTTTTTCTGCAGTATATTGTAGTATGTCAGTGGAGTGCGTTTGTGCAGTGAGTATTCAAGTTAAACTGCACCAAACACCACTTTCCTATGATTAAAGTGCATCCAAGTATGCATTACCCTGTCTCTATTACATTTTGGTAATACGCCCCCTCATCATTAGGGATGGGTGAACGGTTCAGCCCAAGAATGAGTTTGGCCCAAACATTGGCTGTTTGCTCGTTCGATGAACACCCAAATTATCAGGGCATTCGACTATTTGTTCAGCCCGCTGAATGACCACAATGCACTGCACCGCCGCACAATGCATTGGAATCCCTGATTGGCTGAAGCAATGAAAGCATTGCCCAATCAGGGAACAGAGCATCAAGACAACGTCCAATCATGGCTCATTGCTCTTAGTTCCGCCCCACGCTAAATTAAAATCCAAACTTCAATAGCGGCCATTTTTAGTGTGATATTGACATGGAGAGAGATAGAACAGGGCTCTGTTCAGTGCTACTAGACAGTTAGTGTGCTATAGTTTGCTATTCTGAATCTATTATCAGTGTAGAATATCAGTTTAGTGTGAATCTAGTGATAGTTCAGTCAGTGTTAGTGTAGTTACTGCAAGTTTAATGCAGTATATTTCAGTGCATTACTGCAAGTTTAACAGTGTATATTTCAGAGCGTTACTGTATGTGCTATTCAACGCAGTATAGTTCAGCGTGTTACTGTAATTTTAATGCCGTATATCTCAGTGCCTTACCTTCTGTTTAACAAAGTATATGTCTGTGCATTACTGCATGTTTGACGCAGTAAATTGCAGTTTTACTGCAATAAATTGCAGTTTTACTGCAGTATATTACAGTGTATCAGTGGAGTGTGTCTGTGTAGTGTGTTAAAGTGTACCAAACACCACTTTCCATTGATTAAAGTGCATCCACATTTCCACATCTTTATTACATTTTGTTAATGAGCACCCCCCCCAATCATGTCTGGGAGGACAACAAGGAGAGGCAGATGTTCCCATGGTACAGTGAGGGGGCCAGCAGTGTATGTGTCCACAGGCAAAGGTGGACATGGTCAGTCCTAAGGCAGGGCATCATTTCCTCTGTTTAGTGATGTTGCCCATGCTATCCAGCCACAGCATGCAGACGAGGTAATGGGATGGCTTTACTAAACGATGCTCATCATCCTTATCCTCTGTCACCCAAGCAGAGATTAGTGTGCAGTCCACCGCAACTGTTGGTCCACCGCAACTGCCAGAGCCACTTTTTTCTGCCTCCTTGTCCACAGCTACCCCTGCCATAGCACCCGCATCATTTATTACAACAGTTATTTGTAACACAGCGTCAACCACTTGCTCCTTGACAATACACGGGCATTACTTGATTCTGATGTTGGTTCTGAGCTTGAGGAAGGTAGGAACATGAGCCTACAGAGAGGAGAGAACACTAGTAAAACAACAAATTGACAGTAATGTTCCCCCAGATGCAGCATAGTGCCAAGATAGCTCCAATGATAATGAGGATGGAGGGGATGATGATGATGATGATGATGATGAAGTCACTGACGTGACTTGGGTGCCATATAGAGCAGAGGAGGAAAGTGAGGTTGAGGCACAACCCCAATGAGGCAGCCATCATAAAAGAGTAGAGAGCAGTCACCCTATTCAATCACATTGTGGAGCTGTTATCGTGCGGCCCACTTCCCACTCTCAGCTGTCTGGGCTTTTTTAGCACATGTGTAGCCAATTGCACTGTTGCAATTTGCAAACTTTGCCTCAAGCAGATCAAGTGTGGCAAAAACACCAGCCATTTGGGCACAACATGCTTGACAAGGCATGTGGATGAATTGTCCTATAAATTGACCTATGAACCACCAGTACCCCCTAAGCGTTCCAGGGGCTATTCAACGTGTCAGGATAAAAGATGCCATGCAGTGCTTCTGCTGGTCTGTAAAGGGTACAGGAGCCACACCAGGCTTAGAGGTGGTTCATGCCACACCAGCTTTAACCAGGAATGGTGGTGTGTGATAATGGCACTAACCTCCTTTCCGCCCAGGGAATGTTGACACATGTGCTATGCCTGGCACATCCTCAAATTGATGGTGTAGCATTTCTTAAACAGAGTCTGTAGCCATTTCAGGGGGTCATTACACAGCCAGTGCTCGGTTGGCTGAAATTCAAACAGTAATTCCACCTGCCCATAAACCCCCCCTGATTTGTGACATGCCTACCAGGTGGAGCTCAACTTTGGCAATTCTGCACATGCAGCAGTGTGCCATCAGCGATTACTTGTGTGAGGATGGCCCAAGGACAGGCTCAGCTTTTTTTCATCATGCCAATGATTTCTGATAGAGGATGCATGCACTGTACTGTCACAATTTGAGAAAGCCACAAGCATGGTGAGCTGTGAGAATGCATGCATCAGTGACACTATCCCTCTTGTGTTGCTGCTGAAGCAGGTTCTGTGTTGCATTATGGACAGGGCATTCGAGACAGAGAAACAAAAGAGAGAGGACTTCCTTTCCTCTCAAGGTCCACTTTATGCAGATACCATTCTTGCAACGTCACAGAACACGCAAGGAGAGACAGGAGGAGGATTCTGTCAATTTTGGAGGCAAGAGAACTTTTCATCCCCAGAACCCTTAGGAGTAGTACGTGGCTGGGAGGAGGCAGTTCCAGATATTGTAATCTTCAGTGACCCTAAGGATTATGCTTCTCATGCCTCCACAAATTTGCGGTGCATGGACTCCCTCATTCTTCAAAGCCTGCAATAGGACCCCAGAATGCATGGCATCAAGGAGACCACAGTTACAAGGGGGAAATCTTGTCCCGTCCCCACAGAGGGAGCAGAGGATTAATTATCTTGAGGACACCTTAACCACTTCAGCTCCAGAAGGATTTACCCCCTTAATGACCAGGCCATTTTTTGTGATACGGCATTGCGCCGCTTTAACTTACAATTGCACTGCCGTCCGATGTTGTACCCGAACAAAATTGATGCCTTTTTTTCCCACAAATAGAGTTTTCTTTTGGTGGCATTTGATCACCTCTGCAGTTTTTTTATTTTGTGCGCTATAAACAAAAAAACAAAAAAAGAGACCGGCAATTTTGAAAAAAATATATTTTTAATTTTTGCTATAATAAATATCCCCCCCAAAATACAAATAAAAAAAATTCTTCATCGGTTTAGACCAATATGTATTCTACAAATTTTTGGTAAAACAATTGCAATAAGCATATATTGATTGGTTTGCGCAAAAGTTATAGCATCTATAAAGTAGGGGATAGATTTATAGCATTTCTATTAATATTTATTTTTACTAGTAATGGCGGGTGATCAGCAATCTTTAGCGGGATTGCAACATTGCGGCAGACAGATTGGACACTTTTTTGGACCAGTGACATTATTACAGTGATCAGAGCTAAAAATATCCACTGATCACTGTATAAATGACACTGGCAGGGAAGGGGTTAACACTAGGGGGCAAGCAAGGTCTTAAGTGTGTCCTAGGGAGGTGTTTCTAACTGTGGGGAGAGTGGACTGACAGAGTATAGAGAGATCGCTGTTCCTAATCACTAGGAACAAACTATCACACTGTACTCCCTTAACCAAAGAGAGATCTGCTTTGTTTACATTGGCAGATCCCCGTTCTGCCTCTCTGTGGAGCAATCGTGGGTGGTCGATGGAGATTCACACAATAGAGTCACTCTATTGCAGTATAACTGCGGCCGCTGGTCGGCAAGTGGTTAAAGAGGAGTAACGCCTTTCCAGACTCTGGTAGGTTACAGTCTCATAGAAAAGCTGGTTTTGAGGCTGCTGTTGGTCAAGAGAGGGGAGGTGGAGGAGGGGGCCGCCCCAATGACACATTTTAACATTTTTTTAGTCCTCAGCACCCAGGACTGTCAGCTTTCACATTCCATCGGCAGCGTCTGCATCATATAGTGGGAGATTATCTAGGGGAGAATACAGACATGGAGAGTTTTCCAGTTGACGATTCACTGGGTTACTGGGTCATGAGAATAGACCACTGACCAGAACTTGCCCAGTATGCAATTGAATTGCTGGGCTGCCCTGCAATCCAGCGTGATTTCCGAATGGGTATTCAGTGCTGCCGGAGGTTTTGTTACAGATAAAATAGCGTGTCTGTCCACAGACTCCATTGACCAGCTGACATTTATCAAAATTAATCATTCCTGGATTAGCAGTGGCTATTAGATCCCTGAATTAGTAGTAGCTTTCAAGCCCCTGGTGCTGATGCTGATGTCGCGAATTAAGTGTTATCTGGAATTTCTGCAAGACTGTCTATGCTACCTAACTTTGTGGCTGTTGATTTTATCTGGAATACATTTTTTGGTATAGGTTTCATGGGCACAATTACAAGGACCAATTTTTTTGCACCTGTTTGACAGATGCATATAAGTTCAATTTTTGACAGCAAGGCCAATTCTAGCTTTCATTAAGAGTACCTCTATAGGGTTACGTTGTGAAGACACCACTAACACCCCAAGCCCAATTTTTCCTCACCCATTTGACTGGGGCATATCATTTATATTTCTGAAAGCAAGGCCCATTCTTGCTTTCATCAAGAGTACCTATATAGCAGGGATATGCAACTAGCGGACCTCCAGCTGTTGCAGAACTACAAGTCCCATGAGGCATAGCAAGACTTTGATAGCCACAGGCATGACACCCAGAGGCAGAGGCATGATGGGATTTGTAGTTTTGCAACAGCTGGAGGTCCGCTAATTGCATATCCCTGCTATATAGGTTTACAGTGTGAAGGCACCACTAACAGCCAAAGCCCATTTTTTCTGCACCTGTTACTTCTATCCAAATTTGCAAAACAGACACCAGAATTTAACAAAAAAAAAAAAAACCCTCTAATCTTATTCAGAGTGCACTAAATTGTGGCCTCATCATACAGAAAGTTGGCAGGGAAAATGTCTTTTTGGCTTTATAAATGCAATTTATTCTGCAGAAGATACTATACATGGTACAGATGCACCACTTTACAGGCAGACTGAGAGACCCCCAAGACACTATATTTAAAGTATAAATAATGATATTTGAAGCGCTTCACAATGTGCATGAAAATGAATATATAAGAATAAATACAAATAGTCAAATAAATCCAGCGGTGAGTAAAAATTCCTATAAAATCCAGCAATCAAAATAGTGTAAAATTATAAAAAATTAGTGACACCAAATGTGTAAAAAATTCACATAAAAAATCCACATAAAAATAAATATATAGGGATGTATTCAGAAGGTTCAATTATACAGGTGTAGAATCCTGATTGGTATAGAGCTTTTGATCACTAGCAAAGCTGTTTAAAAACACTTGCTTAATTAAGGTGCTCATTGATAGTACCAATGTGTTTTTTGCTTCTATTCACAACCAATGTGGGAATCATAAACAGGCAGATAAGAGAAAAAAACCAATCATTGTGCAATAGTTAGGATACCAAGGTACACAGGCAAACTTCAATCCACTCACGTGTGCCTTATAATGATAAGGCATATGCAGGTTTTACTATAGCAGTCAGCCGCCTTAGACAGGAGCAGATTCAGTGCAGTACACTGTGTGAAACTGCTGATCTGCACAGAGCTTCCTTGGCTCCTCCCACGCGTTACATCACAGTAACGTGACTTTTTCATCCTTATTGATCATTGAAAAAGTCACGTGACTGTGATGTAACGTGTGGGAGGAGCCAAGGAAGCTCTGTGCAGATCAGCAGTTTCACACAGTGTACTGCACTGAATCTGCTCCTGTCTAAGGCGGCTGACTGCTATAGTAAAACCTGCATATGCCTTATCATTATAAGGCACACGTGAGTGGATTGAAGTTTGCCTGTGTACCTTGGTATCCTAACTATTGCACAATGATTGGTTTTTTTCTCTTATCTGCCTGTTTATGATTCCCACATTGGTTGTGAATAGAAGCAAAAAACACATTGGTACTATCAATGAGCACCTTAATTAACCAAGTGTTTTTAAACAGCTTTGCTAGTGATCAAAAGCTCTATACCAATCAGGATTCTACACCTGTATAATTGAACCTTCTGAATACATCCCTATATATTTATTTTTATGTGGATTTTTTATGTGAATTTTTTACACATTTGGTGTCACTAATTTTTTATAATTTTACACTATTTTGATTGCTGGATTTTATAGGAATTTTTACTCACCGCTGGATTTATTTGACTATTTATATTTATTCTTATATATTCATTTTCATGCACATTGTGAAGCGCTTCAAATATCATTATTTATTCTTTTTAAGTGACTCTGAAAACACTCTCTTTTGATAGCAGCCTCACTTGGTTTCATGTGTAATTATCAGCTATTTAGCATCACAGCGCTTTGTGTTTTATATATATTTTTTCCACTATATTTAAAGTAATTTTTCATTTTTATTGTTTCACTTTAAGCATCAGTAAATCACTGCTCATTTAAAAATTATCTTTTTTACAAACTCTTTTTTCATTGATACATGTCCCACAGGGTAGTACCCAGACCCCCATACCCTTTGTATGCTCAATAACTTGCATATAAGCCTTCAAAGTGGGTACTTTTGATTTTTTCAGTTTGGGTTCCATAGACTTCAATGGAGTTTGTTGTTCATCTCCAAACTTTTGAGATGTTCAAAAGTTCTGACGTGAACTGAGCCAGGGGTGTTCGGCCCATCTCTACTGTCAGCATGGAGGCAATTTGTTACATACTCTATAGAGTTGCAATGTCCTTAAGCATTTTTTGGAAAGACATTTCCAAACCTATATCGCATGTGTCAGGCATAGTCACTACTCTAATGCCCTGTACACATGATTGGAAATGCCACCAGCAAAACTCTGATGAGTGCTCCATCTGACTTTTGCTGGCAGAATTCCAGCCAGCAAAAGATTGAGAGCAGGTTCTCAATTTTTCAGTCGGAAAAAGTTCCTAGCCGAAAATGCGATTGTCTGTATGCAATTCCAACGCGCCAAAAATCACGCATGCTCAGAATCAAGTATGAGACGCTCGGTAAAACTTGCGCTCGTAAGGGAGATAGCACATTTGTCACATTGCAAATTATTGGATCTTTTAATGCAGCGCATTCTTTTGTTCTTTATAATGCTAGAAGAATTAAATTGTTTTGCTGCTGATATTCACACAGAGTTCTGACAAACTTATTTCTTTATTATTTCTCGTGATCTCCTGAATAATCTTTTTGTTTTTAAAGCCAGATCTCCATAATAATGTTTAGAATTATTTTTTATAGTCACCTTTTTATTTTCAAATCAAGATCTCCTTTTTTTGGATTATTTTTAAATTAGTTTCTAGTGAACTCCATTTTTTTTTTTGGTGTGTCAAGTTTCCACAACAACATTATTATCTTGTATTTTTATAAAGCTCAAGGAGGTTGGTGTTGGTGTCCCTTGTTAATTTGACATTGTATTTTGGAAATATACCTGCCTACTCACAAACAAACTGTCCTATTTGAAGAAAAACACATAGGCAATTATTTTCATTAAAAAAAAAAATTTATTCTGGATCATAATAACAAAATAAAGAGGAAGGCAATGCTGGAGAAACTGCTTGAATTTGCAAAGCCTTTGGCCCCCAAGACACACATCAACTCTTTGTAAATTAAAATTGGTGGCCTGAGAAGTCCATATAATAGGGAGCACAATCTGGTCCAGGACTCCCAGAGATCACGAACAGCAGCAGATGGCATATATGTCCCCAGGCTGTGGAGGAGGAGGAGGATGATGGGCGAGCGCAACTAAGTGCATGTTATCACTCATTTGGCCCCTCAACCCCTTATGAATGGCCTCAAAAATAATTTTCTCACAGATGAGGCTTTGGCCCTCCCCCATTTGCTAAAATTTGGCAGCTACATAGCAGCCATAGGCCTCTTCAGCGTTGGGGGGTCTTTTCAGGGCCGCATTAGCATTCTTAATGAGGCCCAGTGCTGCCTTCTCCACGTTACTCCCCTTCCTGGCCCTTTTTGTTGGAAAACGGATGGGAGGCACCTGGGATTGGGTGTGGCTACTGGGCCTGGCCACCTCCTGGCTGACACTTACCCCCACCTCCTCCTGTGTGCCACATTCCAGAGCCTCGTCCTGGCGGAGGTCTTCCTGTGTATGAAAAAGGGACATAGTTTTAGTTTTGGGTTCATCAATCACACACAATTTTCAGCTCATGACTGTTGCAAATTTAATCTTAATAGAAAAGACTATCATTCTGAGCCCAGCATTTTTCATTCTTGTCACAATCATTTTTGGCCCCTACTGTCTATTCATATGTAAAGCACTTTTTGCTAAATCATTAATTTGTTATCAATAATAACATCTAGTTAACAAAAATAATTTTCAGACAATAAATATGTTAAAAAATACTATACCTGGCTCCAGCTGGGCTCCTCAACTTCTTCCAGGATGAAAGGCCCAGGTTGGTCCTCGGAAGCCTCAGCTGGGGTTGAGGAAAGGGTGGAGGGAAGGCTGGAAGGAAGTGTAGAAAGTGATTCCCTGACTTCCATCTGGTTTTCCAGAAACTGCATCCTGTTGTAGTCCCATAGGCTGGGTGCATACACGTCTTCTGCTGCTGCTCCTGATCTTGTGGAACCCTGGTCCGTATTAAGCTCCTTCCTATACGTGCTTCTCAAGCTACCAATTTTCTTCGTCCACAAACTCGATGTCTGCGTTGGGGACCTACGTCTTCACAAATTGCAGCAGTTTCTGCAGCGATGCCTTTCTAGCTGGTTTATTGTGATATAACAGGTTTTTAACCATTTCAGCCCCCGACCATTTGGCTGCCTAAAGACCAGAGGACTTTTTCCAATTTGGCACTGTGTCGCTTTAACTGCTAATTGCGAGGTCATGCAATGCTGTACACAAACAAAATTTGCATCCTTTTCTTCCCACAAATAGAGCTTTCTTTTGATGGTATTTGATCACCTCTGCAGTTTTTATTTTTTGCACTATAAACGGAAAAAGACCAAAAATTTTGAAAAAAAATGATATTTTCTACTTTTTGTTATAAAAAAATCCAATAAACTCAATTTTAGTCATACATTTAGGCCAAAATGTATTCGGCCACATGTCTTTGGTAAAAAAATGTCAATAAGTGTATATTTATTGGTTTGCGAAAAGTTATAGCACCTACAAACTAGGGTACATTTTCTGGAATTTACACAGCCTTTAATTTATGACTGCCTATGTCATTTCTTGAGATGCTAAAATGGCAGGGCAGTACAAAACGCCCACAAATGACCCCATTTTGGAAAGTAGACACCCCAAGGAAAATGCTGAGAGGCATGTTGAGCCCATTGAATATTATTTTTTTTTTGTCCCAAGTGATTGAATAATGACTGAGTACGGGTATATCACATGTGTGGGACTTTTTGGGAGCCTAGCCACTTACGGGGCCCCGAAAACCAATCACTGCCTTCAGGATTTCTAAAGCCGTACATTTTTGATTTTACTTCTCACTACCTATCACAGTTTTGAAGGCCATAAAATGCCCAGATGGCATAAACCCCCCCCAAATGACCCCATTTTGGAAAGTAGACACCCCAAGTTATTTGCTGAGAGGCATGTCGAGTCCATGGAATATTTTATATTGTGACACAAGTTGCGGGGAAAGAGACAATTTTTTTTTTTTGCACAAAGTTGTCACTAAATGATATATTGCTCAAACATGCCATGGGAATATGTGAAATTACACCCCAAAATACATTTTGTTGCTTCTCCTGAGTATGGGGATACCACATGTGTGGGACTTTTTAGGAGCCTAGCCACGTACGGGGCACCGAAAACCAATCACTGCCTTCAGGATTTCTAAGGGTGTAATTTTTGATTTCACTCTTCACTGCCTATCACAGTTTCGGAGGCCATGGAATGCCCAGGTGGCACAACCCCCCCAAATGACCCCATTTTGGAAAGTAGACACCCCAAGCTATTTGCTGAGAGGCATGGTGAGTATTTTGCAGCTCTCATTTGTTTTTGAAAATGAAGAAAGACAAGAAAACATTTTTTTTTCTTTTTTCAATTTTCAAAACTTTGTGACAAAAAGTGAGGTCTGCAAAATACTCACTATACCTCTCAGCAAATAGCTTGGAGTGTCTACTTTCCAAAATGGGGTAATTTAGGGGGGGTTTGTGCCACCTGGGCATTCCATGGCCTCCGAAACTGTGATAGGCAGTGAAGAGTGAAATCAAAAATTTACGCCCTTAGAAAGCCTGAAGGCGGTGCTTGGTTTTCGGGGTCCCGTGCGAGGCTCGGCTCCAAAAAAGTCTCACACATGTGGTATCCCCATACTCAGGAGAAGCAACAAAATGTATTTTGGGGTGTAATTTCACATATTCCCATGGCATGTTTGAGCAATATATCATTTAGTGACAACTTTGTGCAAAAAAAAAAATTGTCTCTTTCCCCGCAACTTGTGTCACAATATAAAATATTCCATGGACTCGACATGCCTCTCAGCAAATAACTTGGGGTGTCTACTTTCCAAAATGGGGTCATTTGGGGGGTTTTGAACTGTCCTGGCATTTTATGCACAACATTTAGATGCTTATGTCACACATCACCCACTCTTCTAACCACTTGAAGACAAAGTCCTATCTGACACTTTTTGTTTACATGAAAAAATTATTTTTTTTTGCAAGAAAATTAGTTTGAACCCCCAAACATTATATATTTTTAAAGCAAATGCCCTACAGATTAAAATGGTGGGTGTTTAATTTTTTTTTTCACACAGTATTTGCGCAGCGATTTTTCAAACGCATTTTTTTGGGAAAAAACACACTTTTTAAAATTTTAATGCACTAAAACACACTATATTGCCCAAATGTTTGATGAAATAAAAAGATGATCTTAGGCCGAGTACATGGATACCAAACATGACATGCTTTAAAATTGCGCACAAACGTGCAGTGGCAACAAAATAAATACATTTTTTAAAGCCTTTAAAAGCCTTTACAGGTTACCACTTTAGATTTACAGAGGAGGTCTACTGCTAAAATTACTGCCCTCGATCTGACCTTTGTGGTGATACCTCACATGCATGGTGCAATTGCTGTTTACATTTGACGCCAGACCGACGCTTGCGTTCGCCTTAGTGCGAGAGCAGGGGGGGACAGGGGTGGTTTTTTTTTTTGCTTTTTTATATTATTTTTAAACTGTTCCTTTCATTTTTTTTTAAATCATTTTTATTGTTATCTCAGGGAATATAAATATCCCCTATGATAGCAATAGGTAGTGACAGGTACTCTTTTTTGAAAAAATCGGAGTCTATTAGACCCTAGATTTCTCCTCTGCCCTCAAAGCATCTGACCACACCAAGATCAGTGTGATAAAATGCTTCCCCAATTTCCCAATGGCGCTGTTTACATCCGGCGAAATCTAAGTCATAAAATGCTCGTAGCTTCTGGTTTCTTAGGCCATAGAGATGTTTGGAGCCACTCTGGTCTCTGATCAGCTCTATGGTCAGCTGGATGAATCACCGGCTGCATTCTCAGGTTCCCTGTTGAGACAGGAGAGCCAGAGAAAAACACGGAAGACGGTGGGGGAGGGGGGCATTCCCTCCCACTGTTTGTAAAAGCAGTCTAGAGGCTAATTAGCTGCTAGGATTGCTTTTACATGAAAGCCAACCGCTGGCTGAAAATAATGATACCAAGATGATACCTAAACCTGCAGGCATCATTCTGGTATAACCGCTCAAAGTCGTGAATGGCGTACCTGAAGACAAAAAAATGGTTAACAATAGAGCACAGTAAACGGTAAACGGTAAAGTATAAAAAATTGCATACCTGAAAAGCAAAGATGAAAACATGATAACAATAAAACATTGCAGAATAGAATACAGTAAAAAAGAGCAGAACAATAGAGAGAATAGAGAGAGAGAGAACAATAAAACGACAACTACTTTTTTTTTATTTTATATTTTTGTTTGTGTTTTTTTTTTTTTTTACACTTTTTTTTTGTAACTAACTTTTATAACTGTGGTCCGGGGCGTGACCGGATGCTGGAGTGAGAGGCGGTGTCGGCGGTCTCCCCCTGGCCTGACGCCTCCGTGACCATCCGCACCAGCCTGGCGGATTAAGCCCAGCTGGAAGCGCTCTCTCCTGCTGCAGAGCTCGGGGCTTGTCTGGCTGCCTGGCCCCCTTCAATCCTGCCTGTGCCCTGCCTATACCCGGAAAGCCGTCGCTGCTGCGCGGACAGCGGCGCCGGCGATCCCCTTCTTCGGAGCGGCGAGGAGAGTGCAGGACTCTGTTTGAGAGGGTTGCCGGGGTGACGGCTCAGATGCTGGTGGCGAGGACGGCGCTCATAGACAACAGAAGGAGCGACCAGTGGAACGTCCCTGCACTGCCTAGGTAGTCTGGCACTAAGGTACTGAGCACTTTTATTTTTTACCAGGCGGACTGTTTTTTTTTTTTTTCTTTCTCCCTCTGGGGGCTGAATCACTGCCTGAAGCGGTGGGGTTGAAGTTTAGGCAGCCCAATTCGTGATTAAAAAGTGGCTAATCCCTGTGGGAGAGAGGGTCACCCTGCTGGCTGGAGCTGGAACGCATGGTCAAAACAAACGCTGATTTATGGCACAGAAAACAACGGTCTGATTAGGTCGAATTACCTGTCATGTCAGGCTGGGTGCTAGCCCTGTTAGTAATCAAATACTAGAAAGATATAACTAGGTCTGTGCTAATGTGCTTATGTTTGATCTGAGAAAAGGAAGGGAAAGGTTAACTTGACGAGTTGTTAAAAAACCCCATAATTGCTCTCCTCTGGATTATATAAAAAGCTATGACTAGAAAAAAGGGAGAGGAGCTGCAGCAGCAGGAGAACACTAGCTCTCAAACTACTCGTACATCAAAAGAAAAGGGGAGCCAGGCAGCAGCAGCAGCGGCGGCCAAGCTGGAAAAATTTGCGCATCCCTCTACTTCATCACCATCTAAAAGCACCCCACAGCAGCAGGAGAAATCTCATGTGGGGGGGTCTGGGGATAGGAAGAGTCTAGGAAAAGGGCCGACGGTAACACATACCACAAAAACCGCGAGCAGCAAAAGCTCTGCGGGTGAACCCCCAGGGATGGCAACTAGTAAAATCGCCGAGCAAAACATATCTTTAACAGAGGAACCTACACTGAAAGATGTCCTATGCGCTGTTAACTCCTGTAAAGCCTCCCTAAGTGATCTGTGCGACCAGCTGAAGGGGTTAAAGGAGGAGCTAATAACAGTAAGCCTAGAGCTTCAAAGGACTGTTATTAGAACAACTACACTAGAGGAGAGGATGAGTCAGGCCGAGGATGATCTGGCCCCACTGAAGCAAGAGCTTAAGGCAATGAAAACGCAGATTGACCTGTACAAAGTTAAGATGGAGGAAATGGAAAATAGGTCTCGCAGGAACAACGTGCGGGTGGTGGGCCTACCGGAGCGGTGTGAGGGCCCCCACCCCGAAGAGTTCATGGAGAAGTGGCTTAGGGAAATATTTGGGACGGAAACCTTCTCTCATCTTTTTTCCATTGAAAGAGCCCACAGAGTGCCAGCTAGGCCCCCGCCACCAGGAGGACATCCTAGATCAACAATTATGAAATTTTTTAACTACAGAGACAAGGTTACATTAATGCGCAGGGCCAGAGAGAAGGGCGACATTTTATACAACGGGGCAAAAATTCTATTCTTCCCCGATTACTCCCCAGATCTGCAGAAACGAAGAGCCGAGTTTAGAGACATTAAGCACAAATTACGGGACTATAAAATTGAATATGCCCTGTTGTACCCGGCACGCTTGCGCATCATTGCCTTAGGGGCCACTCATTTTTTTGACACAGTGACAGGGGCAACAAAATGGCTCAAAGATAACAAAACGACCCTGTAGAGCTAGGGGGTTATATAGGGCTGGTTGAACTAACATGCTTTATCCTATTGGATTTCTTTTTTCTTTAATTTTTCCTTTTTTTTTTTTTCCTTTTGTTTACTTATTTATTTATTTAGCTGTTTTTTTTGTGTTTTTTTTCTCTGCACCATACAGCGGATGGCACGGGGAAGGGGGGGCAGGGGGAGGGGGCGTTGGATGAAAGCACGGATGAAGGATGTGGTTTCATTAGGTATATATGTTTTAAGTATTGTCTGGGCGTTTTGGAATTCGGTTGGGGGAGGGGGGGAGGGGGGGAGGAGTCTGGAAGTTTGTCACAAAGCACTTGGCCAGCATATGAGTGAGAAGTTTTTCTTTGATTGGCTGGGAGGGAGCAAAAAGGTCACAAGCACAACCCCTAGGGCTAGCCTAGTTAGGCAGGAGGGGGAGACACGAAAAGGGGTGGGGAAAAGGGGGAGGGGCCAGATAGGAGTTGGGGGGAGGGAGGGGGGTAGGTTAAATAGAGAGCGGAGGGGAGGGGGGTTCATAATAAATTATGGGGTTAGATATCGGGGTGAACGAAAGGCACACGTACTCAGGAGGAGAGGGCTCACAAAAATAAAGTACATTCGCACATATTGGTTATGTTTGCAACTAAATAACACTGGAGGAGGAGATGGAGTGGCCCCTGGATGCGGGGGCCCTTGCCCCCTCACCCTATTTTTCTTTTTCCTTTTTAATATAACCACAGCGATTATGGCAAGTTTTGCAGTCACAATAGCACAAATGAAGTGTCTTCACTCTTCGGGGGGCCAGTCATTTTTTTTTCCTTTTTTTCACTTTTTTCCCTTTTGTTTTTTCTCTCATTTTATTTTTGTAGATGCCTTTTAAAACTTTAAAAATAGATTCGTGAAATATTAGGGGTATGAGCGATCCTGCTAAGCGGGCAGCTGTGTTTTTGGTGATGGAAAACTATGGTGTTGAACTGGCTTGCCTGCAGGAAACCCACCTCACCAATGAGACTAAATCACATGTTCGGAGTAATAAATATCAAGAGCAATACCACTCGGTTCATACCTCTTATTCAAGAGGGGTGAGTATCTTGGTGAGGAGAGGTATCTCATTTTCCTGCAGGGAAGCCAGGATAAACACATTGGGAAGGTATGTCTTTCTGAGCTGTGTTGTGGAAAATAAGCCTTTGGTGATAGCAAATGTTTATATCCCTCCTCCGTTCAAAACAGAAATTATGTTGGATTTGTTGGAGTTTGTGGACGGCATGGCGGATATCCCTATAATAGCGGTGGGCGATTTCAATGCAGTGCTAGACAGCAGCATGGACCGATTTCCGCCCGTGACCCGCGCAGAAAGAGTTCCAGAGGGGCGATTAGCCCAACTGCTTGCAGAGATTGGATGGTGCGATCTATGGAGATCTTATAATCCAAACATTCGGCAGTATTCCTGTTACTCCGGGTCATACTCTACTCTCTCGCGCATAGATATGGCAGTGGGTAACAGTGAAGCCTTGCGATCAACAGCAAACATAGAGTATAGACCGAGGGGAATATCGGACCATTCACCCCTGACCTTGACCCTAAATCTTAGCATCAGAACTAGCCAGAAGAGGTGGACAATAAACCCTCTATGGCTGGATCTGATCAGTAGTCCAGCAGAAATAGTCTCCAAGTTAAAAGAGTTTGTAACATTCAATTCAGGTACAGCACCAGTAGGAGTGGTGTGGGACACCCTAAAAGCTTACCTTAGGGGCCTACTACACCAGCAGGTAGCCATAGTAAAAAAAACATCAAGGGACTGGGAGGTGAGGGCTAGTAGGGAAGCCATGGAAACAGAAGCACAATATGCGTTAGATCCAACCCCAGAAAAACAGGAGACTTGGCTCAACAAAAAACAAGAGTACAAAGAAGTTATCAATAGAAGAGTAGAGAACAAGAGACTTTTCCAGAGGCAAAATTATTTTGGGGAGGGAGAGAAAGTAGGCCGGATGCTCGCCCTCTTAACCAGGTCTAATTTATTCTCACCGGCCATCTCCTCAATTAAAACATCGGCTGGAAATATGACATCTGATCCGGTCGAGGTCTTAGAAACTTTCTCTGTATTTTACAGAGGCCTGTACAGGTCCCGCCAGGGCATGAACCAACGTGAGATGGACAGGTTCTTAGAGGGAGTAGACCTGCCCACACTCTCAGAGAGCGATAGAAGTGAGGTGGATTCCCCTCTGACCTTGGAGGAGCTACAAAAGGCAGTAGCAGAGCTGTCAGGCCAGAAATGTCCGGGTCCGGACGGGCTGCCATTGGAGATCTATAGGAAATACGGGGAGATTCTGCTCCCGGAGCTCCTAAAAGTGCTAGAGCAGGCGACCAGGGACGGTAGTCTGCCCTTATCAATGTCAGAGGCCGATATAGTAGTGATCCCAAAGGAGGGGAAAGATCATTCGGAAGTTTCTTCATACAGACCGATTTCACTACTGTGCACAGACGTTAAAATCATAGCAAGGGTGCTGGCATCCAGACTAAACAAATGCATTGCCAAACTGGTGCACCTGGACCAATCGGGGTTTATCCCCGGTCGGTCCACTAGCACGAATATTAGAAGAGCTTACCTGAACCTACAGCTACCATCAGAAAATGTGGGATCCAGAGCCATATTGTCTTTGGATGCGGCCAAGGCCTTCGATAGCCTGGAGTGGGAATATCTATGGAGGGTGTTCGAGAAGTTTGGATTCGGCCCCGTACTTATCAGCTGGTTAAAAATCTTATATAACCATCCAAGGGCAAGGCTCAAGATAAATGGGGAATACTCGGAAAGCTTTCCCCTTGACAGAGGGACAAGACAGGGATGCCCCCTGTCCCCTTTGTTGTTTGTCTTGGCAATGGAACCATTGGCGGGAGCAGTGAGATCATCAACGGAAATACAGGGATTTCACAGAAAAGGGAGAGAAGAGAGAATAGCGCTTTTTGCAGATGATGTCATTTTTTTTCTGGGGGACACGGCCTCCTCGTTGGAGAACGTGATGCATCTAGTAGAGGATTTTGGAAAGTTTTCGGGATTAGTCATCAACTGGGAGAAGTCATCACTCCTAACGGTAGACTCACTGACCAACCCCATTCCGATGTGTTTACCTCATCTGAAGGTCACGGGGAAAATGAAGTATCTTGGCGTTGTGCTGTCCAAGGACCCCGGTATGTTTATTAAGGACAACTTGATCCCCCTCTTACTAAAATTTAAGAGGAAGTGCGATATTTGGAGCAGACTCCCCCTGTCTGTGGCGGGTCGAGCCAACCTGATAAAAATGGTTTGGATGCCGCAGCTGCTGTACCTACTTCACAACTCCCCAGTTTGGATCGGAGAGAAGTAGTTCCAAAAGATCCAATCCCTTTTTAGGGAATTAATATGGAAAAAAGGGCAGGCTAGGATTGGCCTACAAAAATTGCAGCGCCCCGACACGGAGGGGGGACTGGGGGTCCCTCAACCATTTATTTATTATTTGGCAGCCCAGCTACAACAATTGGGTGGATGTGCCATGGAGGGAGGAGGAAACAACAACGTCAAAATCATACTTCAGGGGAACCCACATAGCTCACTAGTGGGAGCATTGGAGGCAGACTCGCTGCAAGGAGAAATCCCGACATTTAAAATGATCACCAGGGTTTGGCGGACAGCCAAGAAAATAATGGGGTATAAAGGAATATCAGAATACGCGCCATTATGGAATAATAAGCAACTGCACGAACTACTAACAGTAGATAGGAATAGGTTATGGGAAAGCTGCGGGGTAAGCCGGCTGATACAATTATATGAAGGGGACACTCTGAAATCCTTTGAGAACCTAAGACACGAGTACGGAATACCAAACCAGGTATTCTATAGTTACTTGCAGATCAGGCATGCTTTGAGCAAGCAGTTTAGTAGACAACCCCCAACATGGTGCAGGACCCCACTATTACAAACAATAATCAAATCAGAGACCACCAAGGGCTTAATCTCAGAGATATATGCCCAACTAACAAAGAGAGGAAACTCGAAGGCAGGCTCATCAGGGGTAAGGAGTAGATGGGCGGCCGATGTGGGGGAGATAACGGACGAGCAGTGGGAGAGGATTCTTGAGTTGGGATCAGAGGTGTCGGTTTCTCCCTCACAAAAAGCCTCACACTTGATGTTGTTGCATAGATCTTACTTCACACCAAAAAGGCTGTTTATGTTCGGCCGCAGAACCAATGACGAGTGCCCTAGATGTAGAGGAACAGGTGACCTAATCCACATGGTCTGGAGATGCCCAAAACTAGCCAGATACTGGACTGAGATTATAAAGAAAATAAATGCCACGTTTGGAGTGAACTTAGAGCCCGACCCTAAAATTTGTGTGCTGGGCTACGTCAGTAGTGGATTGAGGGACAGGAGCACCGCCGTAGCAATAGCAAGATGTTTGTTCCAAGCTAGAAAACTAATAGCACAAGCATGGCAATTAAGCACGCCTCCAACCCCGGAAGTTTGGGTCGGAACGGTCAACTCCACAATATGGTGCGAAAGGACATTCTATACAAGGTTGGGTAATCATAACACGTTTATGAAACTATGGAACCCATGGGTCCAAGCAATGCCATGCCCCCTACCAGTCTTACTCTAGCGTTGAGGGCAATTATCTTTTTACCAGGGCAGAGATGTTGTATTACAGCCTGGAGATCTGCAGCCAGGAGGGAGCGGGGGAGGGAGGAGAGAAAGAGAAAAATAATAACTAGATATAAGGTGTGCATTGGAATAACTAGGGTGGGTCAATGGGAGGTGGGGGGGGGGAATCACCAGATTAAATAAGCAATAAAACATAGCCACGTACTTAAACAGTAAAAGATTGTGTGGCCGGTTGGCCGGGACGCATTCAGTGGGTGTTTTTCTTTTCTTTCTTTTTTTTTTTTTTGTATGATTCACTTTTGTCTAACTGCAATTACTCACATACTGAATGAATAAACTAAGAGAGAAGTTTGAAAGGCCACAATGATGTGACTAGGCAAGAGACAAATATGACCATCAATCTGAAAGATGTCTCTGGATCAAGGTAACTGAAGTGGCAAGAAAAAAACAAAAAAAAGAAAAAAAAAACTTTTATAACTGTAACCGGTTCCAGGTTCGGGTCCTTCAAAATGCGATGGCATCTTGGGAGACCCTGTGAAAGTTTGCCTAGTCTGTGCAATGCTGTACAACTAGTGAATGGTAGCATTCAAAACATTCACCAATGCAAAGACCAGGATTGTAAGGACAGGAGGGACAATAATAGCGGGTGTCACATCTATATCCGGGAGGACATAAAAATGCCTCTCATGCAGCCGACTGCATTTGGTTGGGGATGTGAATGGGGGAAGTACGGGTGCTGCAGAAGCGGTGGGTTCCCAATTAGGATTGGCGAATGCAGCAGGAAGGGCATTATGGGCACGACGGGCCTGTTTGTCTTCTTCTTGGTGGCAGCGGGACACTACTTGTGCTTGCCACCTCACCAGCTTGAACTGCACTTATGGGACTCGCCACATCACCAAGTGTTACTGCAGTGCTGGTTTAACTATGACCGGGGTGTACTAGGCCGCTGGTGCTTGCCAGTTCACCAAAACGCTACCAAAAAAACTGTTAGCAATCGCAGGGATCAGAACTGACTCTGCGGACGCTGCAGTTATGCGTTTAGAGTTTTGGAAGTGACAGTGATCGATCGATATTGCACTTGGGTGGGCTGGGCCAGGCGGAGGGGCAAAACGCAGGGGCTAGCAGGTATCTGGGCTGATCCCGCTAACGCTGAGTTTTTGGGAACCCTAAACTGCTGGGGATGCTAGTATAGATCTGATCAGATCAGATATTGATCCGTTCAGATACTACACCACTAAGGGAGGTGTACTGTGCGTGCGTGGGTGTTAGCGGTACTGGCGCTAACCTGACGCTGCTTGGGGCTAGTGTTTGCCAGTTCACCAAAACGCTACCAAAAAAACTGTTAGCGATCGCAGGGATCAGGCCTGACTCTGCGAACGCTGCAGTTATGCGTTTAGTGTTTTGTAAGTGACAGTGATCGTTCGATACTGCACTTGGGTGGGCTGGGCCGGGCGGAGGGGCAAAACGCAGGTGCTAGCAGGTATCTGGGCTGATCCCGCTAACACTGCGTTTTTGGGAACCCTAAACTGCTGGGAAAGCTAGTATAAATCTGATCGGATCAGATATTGATCCGTTCAGATACTATACCACTAAGGGAGGTGTGTGGTGCGTGTGTGGGTGTTAGCGGTACTGGCGCTAACCTGATGCTGCTTGGGGCTAGTGTTTGCCAGTTCACCAAAACGCTACCAAAAAAACTGTTAGCGATCGCAGGGATCAGGCCTGACTCTGCAAACGCTGCAGTTATGCATTTAGTGTTTTGTAAGTGACAGTGATCGATCGATACTGCACTTGGGTGGGCTGGGCCGGGCGGAGGGGCAAAACACAGGTGCTAGCAGGTATCTGGGCTGATCCCGCTAACACTGCGTTTTTGGGAACCCTAAACTGCTGGGGACGCTAGTATAAATCTGATCGGATCAGATATTGATCCGTTCAGATACTATACCACTAAGGGAGGTGTACGGTGCGTGTGTGGGTGTTAGCGGTACTGGCGCTAACCTGATGCTGCCTGGGGCTGGTGCTTGCCAGTTCACCAAAATGCTACCAAAAAAACTGTTAGCGATCGCAGGGATCAGGCCGACTCTGCGAATGCTGCAGTTATGCGTTTAGTGTTTTGTAAGTGACAGTGATCGATCGATACTGCACTTGAGTGGGCTGGGCTGGGCCGGGCGGAGGGGCAAAACGCAGGTGCTATCAGGTATCTGGGCTGATCCCGCTAACATTGTGTTTTTGGGAACGCTAAACTACTGGGGACGCTAGTATAGATCTGATCGGATCAGATATTGATCCGTTCAGATACTATACCACTAAGGGAGGCGTATGCTGCCTGCGTGGGTGTTAGCGGTACTGGCGTTAATCTGACACTGCCTGGGGCGATGCATATCACCGCCGGTGATTCGGGGGCTAAACCTTTATTCGGTAATAAACGACGAGTGCCCTGACACTATAAAAAATAAACGAACTAACCAGCGTCACCTGTAACAGTTATACGTGATCAGTGGTGAAAGGGTTAACTTGGGGGCAATCAAGGGGTTAAAACATTTATTAGATAGTATATGGGGGTCCCTGTCGCTATAAAACGCTGACGGCGAACCTAAATATTTAGCTCCCTAACTAGCTTCACCAGCGACACTAATACAGCAATCAGAAAAATGATCGCCTAGTGACACTGGCGACGGGGGGTGATCAAGGGGTTAAAACTTTATTAGGGGGGGTTAGGGGGGTATCCTAGACCTAAAGGGGGCTAACAATAACTGCCCTACCACACTAACTGTCACAAACTGACACCATGCAGTAATCAGAGAAAAAAAAAAAAAAAACTGCTTGGTGTCAGTGTGGCGGGGGGGAGGGGTGATTGGGGGTGATAGGGGGGGATCGGGGGTGTAATGTGTGCCTGGCATGTTCTACTGTGTGTGTGTGTGTTTTACACTCACAGTGATGTCTTCTCTCCTCGGCGCCGGAACGGAAAATAGGAGAGATGACATCATTTCCTTTGCTGCTGTTTAGCATACAGCAGCAAAGGAAGATTCTCATTGGCTGGGAGTAGGGATGAGCTTCGAGTTCGAGTCGAACTCATGTTCGACTCGAACATTAGCTGTTCGCAAGTTCGCCGAACAGCGAACAATTTGGGGTGTTCGCGGCAAATTCGAATGCCGCGGAACACCCTTTAAAAGTCTATGGGAGAAATCAAAAGTGCTAATTTTAAAGGTTAATATGCAAGTTATTGTCATAAAAAGTGTTTGGGGACCCAGGTCCTGCCCCAGGGGACATGGATCAATGCAAAAAAAAGTTTTAAAAACGGCCGTTTTTTCAGGAGCAGTGATTTTAATAATGCTTAAAGTCAAACAATAAAAGTGTAATATCCCTTTAAATTTCGTACCTGGGGGGTGTCTATAGTATGCCTGTAAAGGGGCGCATGTTTCCTGTGTTTAGAACAGTCTGACAGCAAAATGACATTTTGAAGGAAAAAACTCATTTAAAACTACCCGCGGCTATTGCATTGCCGACAATACACATAGAAGTTCATTGATAAAAACGGCATAGGCATTCCCCAAAGGGGAACCCCGAACCAAAATTTAAAAAAAAAAATGATGTGGGAGTCCCCCTAAATTCCATACCAGGCCCTTCAGGTCTGATATGGATATTAAGGGGAACCCCGGCCAAAAAAAAAAAATGACGTGGGGTTCCCCCTAAATTCCCCTGTGACGTCACGGGGAATGCCACAGGGAAGTCCCGTCATGTCCCGTGCGTCAGAGGGGGGTGGGGTCACCGGGTGGCCCCGCCCCATGTTATTTAAGAACTGTCAGACGAGGAGCGCCGTCACACAGCGGGAGCCTCCCTCCATGCCAGCATGGGTGCGGAGCGGCCCAGAGAAGAAAATGAAGAAGAGAAGAAGAGAAGAAAAGATAAAGAGAAGAAGATGAAGAAGATGAAGAGAAGAGCGGGAGCCTCCCCCCATGCCATGGGTGCGGAGCGGCCCGAGGAGAAGAAGATAGAAGACGCCGCGGAGGAGATGCTGGACGAGAACGCCGGAGGAAGAACCAGAAGAGCCAGAAGAACCAGAAGAACCAGAAGATGAAGGAAGATAGAAGAAAGAAGAAGTATTTAAATAAAGGAATTGTCAAAAACTGTCTCTTGTCATTTTTAACATTTTTGACAGTTTTTTAGTGAAATGGTAGGGGTACTTTTGTACCCCCTTACCATTTCACACAAGGGGGGGCGGGATCTGGGGGTCCCCTTGTTAAAGGGGGCTTCCAGATTCCGATAAGCCCCCCGCCCGCAGACCCCCACAACCACCGGCCAGGGTTGTGGGGATGAGGCCCTTGTCCTCATCAACATGGGGACAAGGTGTTTTGGGGGGCTACCCCAAAGCACCCTCCCAATGTTGAGGGCATGTGGCCTGGTACGGTTCAGGAGGGGGGGGCCACACTCTCGCCCCCCCTCTTTTCCTGCGGCCTGCCAGGTTGCGTGCTCGGATAAGGGTCTGGTATGGATTTTTGGGGGGACCCCACGCCGTTTTTTTTTTTTTTTTGGCGCGGGGTTCCCCTTAAAATCCATACCAGACCTGAAGGGTCTGGTATGGAATTTAGGGGGACTCCCACGTCATTTTTTTTTTAAAATTTTGGTTCGGGGTTCCCCTTTGGGGAATTCCCATGCCGTTTTTATCAATGAACTTCTATGTGTATTGTCGGCAATGCAATAGCCGCGGGTAGTTTTAAATGGCTTTTTTCCTTCAAAATGTCATTTTGCTGTCAGACTGTTCTAAACACAGGAAACATGCGCCCCTTTACAGGCATACTATAGACACCCCCCAGGTACGAAATTTAAAGGGATATTACACTTTTATTGTTTGACTTTAAGCATTATTAAAATCACTGCTCCTGAAAAAACGACCGTTTTTAAAACTTTTTTTTGCATTGATCCATGTCCCCTGGGGCAGGACCCAGGTCCCCAAACACTTTTTATGACAATAACTTGCATATTAGCCTTTAAAATTAGAACTTTTGATTATTCATGTTCGTGTCCCATAGACTTTAACGGTGTTCGCGTGTTCGAACGAACTTTTTTCCTGTTCGCATGTTCTGGTGCGAACCGAACAGGGGGGTGTTCGGCTCATCCCTAGCTGGGAGTGATCGCAAGGGGGGGCCATGAACGGATGGTCTCCCCCTCACCTCTCATCGCTCCCAGTCACAAGGCAACCGCCTCGGGCACCGGGGGGGTTCCGATCGGACCCCCTGCCCGCGGGAGGCAGATCACGTATATATACGTAAATCTGCCTGCCCGTGCCATTCTGCCGATGTATATGGACGTGAGGCGGTCGTCAAGTGGTTAACCTCCCACAAATTACGCATATCCTGTATTTGTCAATGAAATGGCCCATGAATTCCAGGTCTTTGAATTGTTTCATATTTGCTGCAAGACAAAATACAAGACAAAAACACTAATATCAGGCTAAACTCTCGTAATCTTATTACAATATAGGCCTCAGATCAGTATAGGCCACTGATGTCCCAAGTTAAAATGTTACCTTCGTTTGAACGTTTGGCGCTTCCAGTCCTCCTTCCTACGCACATAGAACGTAGGTACAGCACACGCGTGTTAGCTTTATATACACTGCGCATGCGTGAAACTCCACCC
Organism: Lithobates clamitans; assembly: GCA_037952925.1. NCBI lineage: Eukaryota > Metazoa > Chordata > Amphibia > Anura > Ranidae > Lithobates > Lithobates clamitans. Next base: position 7,991,831 of record JBBGZY010000265.1, read on the forward strand.
GCGTTGCCTGTCCCTGACGTTCTTTCTAGAATATTCCCCACCCCTTCTCTTTCGGCGCAGTGGGAGATGAACATGGCAGAGACACAGCAGGTGTGTAATAGCAGTAACAAGGAAAGCCCGGAGCCAGAAACATCCCGATCTCAGAGGAGAAGATTTAAGGCCTTAAATATGGCCTTTGTAGAGATGGTGGAGATGGTGGACATCTTGAAGAGGGCCGACTATGATGGGAAGTATGGACCGTACCTAAACCCAAAATATGAGAAGGGCCAAGATCATCACTAAAGTTGTGAAGAGTCTCCACAGGAATTTTGGGGTACAACGATCCAAGGAACAGTTGAGGAAACGCTGGTCAGACCTGAAATTGAGGGAGCAGGATCAGTACAGTAGAATCAAGAAAGTGCTTCTAAAAAGTAAGTAGTGGTTGTGTGTTCGTATTATTATTACTTGCATGCTGCGCCATGTGCTTTTCTTTACTGTTGTACAGTTTAAAATGGCAACTTTCAGGCTCGTGGGCACAGTAATCGTTCGCAGTACAACAGGCGAGTGTCTGACACCACAGATTCAGGTAATAGATGTATGCCTGCATATTTATAATACATGGTGTGTAATTTTTCTTTTAGGTGATGTGATTGTGGAAGAACAATCTACTCATTTCATGACTGACAGTGCACAAAGGCTAATCCAGGACATAATGTTTTGTAGTAGGGATTTAGACCTCATAAAAGGAAAAAACCAAGGAGATTGAACAAAGAATATATTGTATTAGGGAGAATCTAAATCCAAAAAAAATATAACTTTTTTTAACTGAAAATTGAAATAACCTTTTAATACATTTTAAAAACCAAAATTTGGAAGATGCACCCAGTGTGTCAACATATGCTATCTGCCATCAGGGGATATCAACGTGCGTGTGTTGTGGATGCAACCCCTTCCTCACAACTCTAGTAGGTGAGAGGAAGGGGTTGCACCCCCAAAACACATCCATTGATCCCCCATGATGGGAGCTAGCACATATTGACATTAGGCATGGGATCAGGAGGGAAATTCCCATTTTGACTCCCAATTTGTGTGCATCTTCTAAATGTGGCTTTTACAGGGGTGACATCACCCCATCTAATGAAGGCAAGATCAACACATTTTTTGACACTATAATGTCTGATATTGCCTTCAGTTTTTCAATGTTGAACTTTGTAAGTTCCTGAGTTGTGTATGTTATGTTTTGAAACATGCCTGTTTATGTACCAAAAAAATATTTTCAAGGTAAAAATTTATAAAACCAAGATGCTATTTTTTTTACCAAAAAAGGTTTTACAACGCACATGTGAATGTGCACAGAGTAAAAGGTTTTATGCTCAACAATGTGTGGCTTCTTCTTTCAATGCTGAATACCAGTTTTTGTATTAAGTTGGTGTTTACAGTGACAATGGGTGTTATTTAAATAATGGAAAAAACACTTAACGCTACAAGTGCACCAGGAGAACCTAGGAGACAGATAAAAGAAACACAAGCAGTAAATCAAATTCAAGATTTTATCATATCATTTTTTTTTTAAATATTTAAACATTTTCTGGCATAGCAATGGCCCCCCCCACCCATAAAATATTCCACATATTTTTGACGCACTTCACGGGCGCTTTGGGGGGGCAAGCCAGGATGGCCAGCTTCCAGGGCTGTCATTGTTGGTTCATGAAGTCCGGCCTCAGGTCCAACTGAGGCTACATAATTAGTAGCATTTTGCTTTAAAAATTTGTGCAAGATACAGCATGCTAACACGATGTGGTTAAGTTTGTACTCTGCCATATTTATAGCCGTTAGAAATAGGCGGAACCGGCTGGCCATTATCCCAAAGGTGTTCTCCATGACTCTTCTGGCTCTGGCCAGCTGGAAATTAAAAACCCTCTTCTCCGGGGTGAGGGCCCTCTGCGGGAATGGCCTCATCATGTGATCACCCAGACCAAACGCTTCATCAGCAATAAAAACAAACAGGAGTCGTTCCACGTTCTCTTCCGCAGGTGGCAATCCCAAGCCACCACTCTAGAGACGTGTGTAGAACTCCGTCTAGGCAAAGACTCCACCATCTGACATCCGGCCATTCTTCCCCACGTCCACATAGAGAAACTCTTATGTCGCTGACACCACTTCCATTAACACAATAGTATGAAACCCCTTATAATTTAATAGTATGACCCCGAATGGGGTGGTGGGACAATGTGGACGTGCTTCCCATCAATTGCCCCTCCACAGTTGGGAAAGTCCCAACGGTTGGCAAAGTGGGATGCCACAGTCTGCCATTCCATCTGACATCCGGCCATTCTTCCCCACGTCCACATAGAGAAACTCTTATGTCGCTGACACCACTTCCATTAACACAATAGTATGAAACCCCTTATAATTAAAATAGTATGACCCCGAATGGGGTGGTGGGACAATGTGGACGTGCTTCCCATCAATTGCCCCTCCACAGTTGGGAAAGTCCCAACGGTTGGCAAAGTGGGATGCCACAGTCTGCCATTCCTGTGGCATTGAAGGAAATTGTGGAGTCAAAACATAAAAAAAAAAAAATTAGTACTTTTGCACATAACATTGCAAGCAGATTAGACACAAACATTCTTGGCCAACATCAGTATAAAGATTTATTTTAAGGAGTATTTAAAGACAAAAATATAAGGTCCATTTATCAGATTCCTCACCCCCTCTGATGGCCCATTGTAAAAAAAAAATTAGAGGGGGGGTTATAAATGTGTTTGGGAGTCAAAAAAAGCTTCTGGCACTCTGCCTGAATTTAAGAACAACAATAACATTTGTACACATTTTAGGGGATATTTAGGGTAAAGCACTACTATGGAGCTGATAAAACACCATGTTAAGTGACTAGGCTAGGTGTATATAGTTACATAGTTACATAGTTAGTAAGGTTGAATAAAGACACCAGTCCATCCAGTTCAACCTGAGTGAATGTGGGTGCGTGTCTACAATCATCCCTATTTTTTTAAATTTTAAGGTACCCATATAGCGCAGCCAATTCACGCAGCACTCCTCAAATATGGGCCCAGGATAGCATGCTGGGGAGGTTAGTGAAGACAAATATGCATGAAGGACAAAAAAAGAGCATTAAAAACTTCCAGCATGCATGAGAACAAAGGGGACATTTACAGCATATTACAATCATGGTAATTAGGGGATGATGAAAGAAATACAATACATTAGCATACATTAAATACATAGAATGTGACATTAAAGGAGAAAACTTACCCTAATATAGTCCTTCTGCAGAACCTGAATGATGGCAGAACAGGTTTCTGGGATAATGATCCCCAGAGCCTGGGGGGAGATGCCCGTAGAGAACTTGATGTCCTGTAGACTTCTCCCCATCGCCAAGTACCGCAACATGGCGACTAGCCACTGCTCCGAAGTGATGGCTTTCCGCATGCAGGTGTTCTGCTTCCTAATATAAGGGGACAGCAAAGCCAACAGACGGTGAAAAAGGGGGGTCCGTCATCCAAAGAAAATTCCTGAAAACATCAGGATTATTCTCCTGGATCTCACGCAGCAAAGGTATGTGAGACTTGGGTCAAAGCAAGAACCCCAACACCAAGCACCCGCATAGCATGACCTCTACAACAAGTACATACCCGCAACATGGCTTCAAAATGGTCGGCTGGTCAGAACGAACTAATAGAGCGAGCTGAAAATCAGAAACGAGCGGAGAAGAACACACTGAAAAACAGATACAAACTGACTACACACACTGAAAAACAGATACAAACCCACAAGCACAAACTGAAGAGCAGTAATGGACTGAAAAGAACGAAAGCTGAAAAGCGTGAATTGTCTCTCACCAAACTTCTACTAACATGAGACAAACACGGGATTAGCAGAAGGAGCCCAAAGGGTGGAGCACTGGCTATTGAACTTATTTTCTAGTGCCGTCGTACGTGTTGTATGTCACTGCGTTTTTGACGGTCGGAATTTGGTGTAACCATGTGTATGCAAGACAAGCTTAAGCAGAATCCCGTCGGAAAAGCCATCATACCTTTTTCCGACCAAAATCCTGATCGTGTGTATGTGGCATAACGCCCGCTCTGGCACTGCTTAGTCTAGGTTCAGAAATATTTCCTTCAGCAGTTAGGACTATAATCCTACACATTCTGTTTGCAGCCTGAATTATATAGGTAATTATTGGAAGACTGTAAATACACCTACTGTGGAGACAATAATTGCTAGAGTAAATAGGCAATGCTACTTTCAGTAACTGATTGCTTATAAAGAACATAAAGGCACTTATATACCATTAAAAAATGGTACATATGGAGAAACTACTCTAAGGCGTTACCAAACATCTAATTAAATAACTTATAGTATTGAAACAACTTCATGGATTAGGAGACTAGATGACATGCAAAGTTTCTTGTTAATCTGTTTAAATAATGTTATTCTATTAAATATGATGTTTAACCCTTAAGAAGATTTCTTCTTAAGGCCTTATATTAATATAGGGCAGGACCTGATCACATTGTGAGCCCATTTGGGGTGACAGGCCCTTTCCCTTGAAACAGGCTTAAAGTGTGTAATTGTGTATTTCAACTAGGGATGAGCTTCGTGTTCGAGTCGAACCCATGTTCGACTCAAACTTTGTGTGTTCGGTCGTTCGCCGAATTACGAACGATATGGTCCGTTCGCGCCAATTTCAAATGGCGCGTCACGGCCCATAATTCACTGCGGCATCGCAGTGCATTGCTGGCTGATGATTGGCCAAGCATGATCTGCGCAATCACAGTGCTGTGTGTACAGAGAGCCATATTTGGCCAAAGCCAGGGAGGCTTTGGCCAATTATGGCTCAGGGGTTTAGTACACGCCCCACACTGTATAAGGCCACCTGCACGTCGGCCCTGTGTAGTGTGTTCCGGCGTTGAGACAGAGATAGAGAGAGAGAGAGAGAGATAGTGTCATTTGATTCAAGTTAGATAGAGTAGGCAGATCGAGTCAGTTAGCTGCAGTTACAACTAGGGATGAGCTAGGGATGAGCTTCATGTTCGAGTCGAACCCATGTTCGACTCAAACTTTGTGTGTTCGGTCGTTCACCGAATTACGAACGTTATGGTCCGTTCGCGCCAAATTCAAATGGCGCGTCACGGCCCATAATTCACTGCGGCATCGCAGTGCATTGCTGGCTGATGATTGGCCAAGCATGATCTGCGCAATCACAGTGCTGTGTGTACAGAGAGCCATATTTGGCCAAAGCCAGGGAGGCTTTGGCCAATTATGGCTCAGGGGTTTAGTACACGCCCCACACTGTATAAGGCCACCTGCACGTCGGCCCTGTGTAGTGTGTTCCGGCGTTGAGACAGAGATAGAGAGAGAGAGAGAGAGAGAGAGAGAGAGATAGTGTCATTTGATTCAAGTTAGATAGAGTAGGCAGGTCGAGTCAGTTAGCTGCAGTTACAGTGTATATATATATATATATATATATATATATATATATATATATATATATATATATACATCCCAGGTTGTACCAGGCAAATTTCCCTGCCCCAGCTGCTGCAACGCAGAAAGAAGTTCGCTACCAGCCATCCACATGCCCAGTGCTTGAATGCTAGCTTGGCAAAATATGCTACCTTTTCAGTTGGTAGACTCTGCCCCCTTCTGTGAGTTTGTAGAATGTGTGGTTCCTCAGTGGCAGGTTCCCAAACACCACTTTTTCTCATGGTAGGCGATTCCAGCTCTCTACTGGCATGTGGAAGGCAATGTCTTTGCCTCGCTGGACAGGGCGGTCAGCGGTAAGGTGCATATTACTGCTGACTCATGGACGTTACCTAAGTTTCACGGCGCATTGGGTGACTCTGCTGGCATTACTTCCATTACTTCTGGATTATTGAACATATTTGTCCTAAAAAGTAATAAATCTATTGTTATTACCTGATAATATATAACTGAACAAGAATTTCCTTATTTCACTTATATATTCTAAGGCTATATGAATCAGAAGTAATAAGAAATATAACTGGAATGTAACATGATCCCACACAGTGTGTGACTATCAGAATGCAGTTACATTCAGTTATAAATATAGGTTTTTTATAGAGAACCATCTCTTAGTATAATAAATGAAGAGATATCAGGAATTAGGATGTCAGTTCATTGAATCTTCTTGGTCCATGGATAATGTGGCATAACGGCCTCTTTTGTGAGAATGATGATTCCCATTTTGTTCTGAAATTTTCTGGGTGCTGCCTGAAGGTGAAGATGATGCCATTCTTCTGCGTGTGGGAGAGTTGCTGCTTGTGGGTTCTGTCAGATTTAATTTTAAAAGGGTTTGTTGTAGTTCATCTGCTGATCTGCTTCTGTAAATTGTACCTTGGTAGTTAAATCTGACTGAAAAGGGGAAGCCCCATTGATACATAATGTTGTGGCGTTGCAGTTCCATTGGTTGGGGTTTCATGGATTGTCTTTTAGTAATAGTAAGTTGGGATAGGTCAGCAAAAATGTGATAATTGTGTCCTTGAAAATTAAGTTCCTTTTTTTCTCTTGCAGCAATTAGTATTTGTTCTTTCGTTCTGTAATAATGAAACTTTGTGATTATATCACGTGGGGGTCCATCTTTCTTTTTGGCTGTGAGGGCTCTGTGTACTCTGTCCAGTTCTAAACGTTCAATAGGGATATCTGGCTTTAGTTCTTGTAATAGAGCAGTAATAGTAGATTGCAGGTCTGTCACAGTTTCAGGTATTCCCCTTATGCGCAAGTTTGAACGTCTGGCTCTATTTTCGTAATCTTCGAGCTTAGTTTGAAGTATTAAATTCTCTTTTTTTAATTGTTCCAATTCTGTTATATTTTCTTGGGTTGTAATTTCAATTTCATCCATTTTTATTTCTAAGGCTGCGGTGCGGTTTCCCAGCTCTCTTATTTCTTTGGTTAGGCTTTTTGTTATTTGGTCTGAGGTTTGTTTTAAAGCCTTATGAAGCATCTTTTTAAATTGTAATAATATTACTGGGGATACTGAGGAGGCTTGTGGAGAAGTTTGTGAGAGGATTTGTTCTGTATCTGACTCAAATGGAGAGTCTTGCTGTGACATTTTCTGTCTGTGAGAGCGCCCTGATGCTGTATATTGTGAGGTGACTGGAGCTGCTTCAGCTGCAGTGAGTGCCTGTGAGCTCTTTGTGAGGTGATTTTTATTTCTGCCACGGTTTCCTCCCAGTACCATATTTCCTGCCCAAACTTTCACAGTTTGTTCCCTGGGGCAAAAAGGTTCAAAAAAAGGTTCAAATGGATACCTTTTGAGCCTGCAGGCTCCGCTTTGTCCTTCTCTTCTCTCCTCAGCGGTGTGGAGCTCTAACAATGCATGTCTGCTCCGCTAGGCTCCGCCTCCTGCCGAATTCGAAAATATTTCAACCGGATTCGATATTATTTCAACCGCATTCGAAAATATTTCAACCGCATTCGAAAATATTTCAACAGCATTCAAAATTATTTCAACTGTATTAGAAATTATTTCAATCGTATTCGATAATATTTCAATCGCATTTGAAAATATTTCTACCGAATTTGATAATATTTCAACCGCATTCGAAATTATTTCAACTGTATTCAAAATTATTTCAATCAGATTCGATAATATTTCAACCGCATTCGAAAATATTTCAACTGTATTAGAAATTATTTCAATCGTATTCGATAATATTTCTATTTTCGAATTTGATAATATTCAGATAATATTCAGAAAATATTCCTCTTCAGCAAACCAGAAGAACGCTGCATGGTTTCGCGTCACCATGGCAGTAAAAGCTGTGAGAAGGATTGAGCGCACCCCAGACTGCATCCGTCATCGGTGAATAAAAATGATTACATTCTCTCTCTCTCTCTCTGTGTCTCCCAGAGACGTAATCTAGTGAAAATGGCACCTATGGCAAGCACTGAAACTGCGCCCCTGTCAAAAAAAAAAACAGCTAAGAAAACTACAAGTCTTTAACCACTTCAGCCCCGGAAGAATTTACCCCCTTCCTGACCAGGAGCACTTTTTGCGATTCGGCACTGCATCGCTTTAACTGACAATTGCGCGGTTGTGCGACGTGGCTCCCAAACAAAATTAAAGTTCTTTTTTTCCCATAAATAGAGCTTTCTTTTGGTGGTATTTGATCACCCCTGCGTTTTTTATTTTTTGCGCTATAACAAAATAAGAGCGACAATTGAAAAAAAAAAAAACGCATTATTTTTTAGATTTTGCTATAATAAATATCCCCAAAATATATAAAAAAAAATTTTTTTCCTCAGTTTAGGCCGATACGTATTCTTCTACATATTTTTGGTTAAAAAAAATCGCAATAAGCGTTTATTGATTGCTTTGCGCAAAAGTTATAGCGTTTACAAAAAATAATAATTATATATATATTATTTATTTATTCTATTCTGTTCTATTGTTACTCTATTCTATTCTATTTTTTCTATTCAAATTTGAATTCATTCTATATGAATTTCAAATTTCAGAAGATGGCTATATATATAAATATTACATATATATATGTGTGTATATATTATATATTATTTATATATAGCCATCTTCTGAAACTTGAAATTCATATAGAATAAATTCAAATTTAAATAGAAAAGATTAGAATAGTAAAGAATAGAATAGAATAACAATAGAACAGAATAAAATAAAAATATATATATATATATATATATATATATATATATATATATATATATATATATATATATATATAATATCTGTACTATTTTTTTTCTAAAATATATATATATATATATATATATATATATATATATATATATATATATATATTTTTTTGTTTTTTATTTTTCTGATCTGATCTATTGTTTTTCTAGATATTATTTTCTATTCTATTTCAATTCAATTTCATTCTATATGAAATTCGAATTTCGGAAATTTTTTATATATATATATATATATATTATATATATATATATATATATATATATTATATATAATATATATATATATATATATAATATATATATATATATAGAATATATATATATATAGATATATATATATATATATAGATATATATATATATATATATATATATATAGATATATATATATTATATATATATATATATATATATATATATATAATATATATATATATATATATAATATATATATATATATATATATATATATATATATATATATATATATAGATATATATATATGTAAGATATTTATTGATATATAACCATCTATTGAAATTCGAAATTCATATAGAATGAATTCAAATTTGAATAGAAAAGATTAGAATAGAAAAAAAATAGAATTTCAAAAGATGGTTTTATTATATATATATATAACCATATATATATATAACCATTTTACGAAATTCGAATTTCTTCTTTAGAATTTCTTCTTCAGAAGATAGTTATATATATAAATATTATATATATATATATATATATATATATATATATATATATATATATATTAGACAACGAATGACACTCACATGAGTGTAGACAAATGGGCTGCACACCCCATGAAATGTATAAAAAACTACGAAAGACCCCCTATCGGGGCTTTAAGGCAGCCAATAAAATACAGTAGAAGTGGTCAAAAGGATTAATTTTATTGGTACAAAAATATCATAAAAATAAGTAAATTGATTCTGACTGTTCAAGTCAGGACATGAACTGTGTGCATCATAAAAGTTACAACGGACAATACCCGTATCTAGAAACAGTACAAATTGCAATGTGTTATGAGTACAACCAATGTGTCCTTAAGGGTATAATCCCCTAAAGTAAGGCAAAAGGCAGTGCCTAGGGATAAAAGCAATGTACAATACAATATATGGGACAACAGGAGTTGTAGATATGAATCCTGATGCGTTTCGACCCTCGCTGGGTCTTCTTCAGAGTATGGGTTGTCCGCTGTGGAAATGCAAACATATATCGAACAATGGCATAAGACTCAACAATAGCAAACCCCTCTGTATACAGTATGACATATCTGCATAAATTCCATAATTACCTATTGACAAGGTTCCTGGCAATACAAGATATTTAAGGTAATGTAGTTCCTCCTATGTCCTCTGTCTCCCCCGTGCCGGGCCAACTCCCCAGGGGAAGGGTGGCGGACCAGATGTGCCTTACGAGGGATCACGCCTATATGCCCCCCACGTATGTGCAGGGGAGGGGCCACGAATGGCTAGGAGCTGCGCCTGGAGAAATTCACGTTGGCACTGAAGACAAAAATAGAAAGTGAGGAGTCAGTAGACTCCTCAAATGTTTGAAAGTTTCCCTATTGCAGGGCATTATAGTGGGTCCATGGGTATGCAGGGAAACATATACAAAAAGTGGAAAGAAGATAGAAGGAAATAAAAGGAATGAAGGGGAGGGAAGGCGGGGAAAAGGAAAAAGGTGGGGAGGGAGGACGGTAGGGGAAGGGAAAAAAAAAAAAAAAAAGAGGGGGGAGGGGAAGGGGTTGAGTAAGGGAAGGGGAGAAGGGGAAGGGAAAAAAGGAGGGGGGGGGGAGGGAGAGAAAGGGGAAAAATAGAAAAGAAAAGTGGTGTGAAAGTGAATGAATATATGCAAGAAAAAACAGTGAACCACGCAGAGTGAGAAAAATGTGACAGCAGTGAGAAGAATAGACAAACAACTGCAAGGACCCTGCTGCCCATCAAGGACCATATGGTAGTAAGAATATTGAATGGAAAGCAATGGGGTAGCAGCACCACAGGGGGAGAAGGGAGTGAAAGAAAAAGAAGTGAAAAAATGGGTGAAAAAAGGGGGATTGGGAGTGATGGGTGGGGACAGTGGTGCACAGTGGAGGAGGGGGGGGAAGGGGAAAAGGAAGTGAAAGAGGTGGTGGATGGGGGAAAAAAAAAGGGGGGGAGGGGGGAGAGGAGGGAAAAGGAAGGGAGAAAGGGGGGAGTGGTTGGGAAAAGGGAGTGAGGTATGGACAGGGTGGGTGCGGAGTGTACAGTGGTATGGGGAAAGGGAATGTGAAATGAGTGGACTGGAAGGTGAGAACACAAGATGAACACAAACCTCAACCAAACAAACAGCAACCAAAAGTGTAAAAAAACTGTGATAAAGTGCATGGGTGATCAGGGAACTGTTTACCCAATTAGGCGAACCAAAATGGTTAAGTATGGTATTCCTGGTTCTGAGAAGTTGAAATACAAAAAATCAATCTTAACAAAATAAAGAAATATAGGGAAAAATGCTAGAAAGCATGTCAAGTTTACTTACCAATCACTTAGATCGGTGGGTGCATAGCCAGGTATCAAGCAGTTTGAAAAGATTCAATAGCCTTCCCTTAAAACTTGATGCATTTTATAGGGAGTGTCATGTGACTAACTCCCATCAGGTGCAGACATACTGACACACTCGTCCCTCCTCCCCCCCACACAGGGGAAGAGCAGCACAGCTGTGCGCTCCAACGTGACCCCCCCGGCGTTCAGGAGGAGTGTAAACTCTCGGGCGCTCCCGTCCCTTCCGCCGCAACTGCGCAGGCGCCGCTACGTCACGCGCACACGCTCTGGGTCGCGCGCGCGTGAGCACGGCGTCCGGAGGGGATCCGGGACGCCGCTGGCAGGCAAGAGGCGCCCAAGACCAGGTGCTGACACCTGGTGGGCGTATGCAGGAGACGCAGGGCCCAAGCGTCTCCCCTCTTTTCCTGCCAGGAAGGCACAAATGGTGTGCCCCCGCCCCCTAGAGGGAAAAAACCGGCATAGGAGGGAGACATGATGGACACAGGAACAGGCAACAATTTATACATTAGGGCATTGGAATGTGACACAGCCAATCCTCATCACCCACTCACTGGGCAGTATACATAGGGTCTATGTAGCTAAAGTTAACCCTTCGCTGTCCATAGTTATATATCATTATTGCCTAAACGGTGACACTTTGGTTATATTAGCTTCATCTCATTGCAATCTAGTAAGCCGATAACACATTTGACAAAAAGAAAAAAGAAAGAAAAATTGCATAATACAGAAAATAAGCATATAAGAGTATATAGGGAACTGTGAACTGTTTCCAGGCTAAATTCCTCTGAAAATAGGATATTTGGAAGTATAGGAAATATTGTGTTAACTTCCCACACACAAAATTGTACATCATATGCTGGAGAATATTGAAAGTGATCGCTGTTAGCGATATTAATCGCATGTGGGAAAGTACCAGGCAGGAATGGATGTTAAATGGTGGAAAAGCTAATGGGTTATATGTTGTATTATAGAGAGCGCTCCCTTGATCTACATGGGGGGGCGGGGGGGAAAGGGGGTGGGAAAAAAAAAAAAAAAAAAAAAAAAAACGGGGGGGGGAAGGGAGGGAAAGGGGGGAAGGAAAGAAGGAGGGAAGGGAAGAAGGAAAAAGGAATGAGAAAAGGGGATGGATGGTAGTATATTTCCACAAGGCGCTGTGGAACGTTCGAAATGAACGGTCCGGTCCCATATGTTCATTGTGTTTTTCCAGATGAAAACCCCTGCAAAAAAGGGGCGAACGAAATTGATTCGTTGAGGCCTGGTGGAGAGGTGGCCTGTAACTGGAATATCCATCTCTGCTCTCTTTGCAGCAGAGACTTGTTCCAGTCGCCACCTCTCATGGGGATCTGTATTTTGTAAAGGGCCACGAAGGTCACTTTTGGGACCCTGTAGTTGTGTGTAGAGATTATATGCCTCCCAATGGGAAGATACGGGTTCCCCACCTGCATACTATAAACATGTTGGGAAATGCGTTTCCAAAATTCCTGCCTGGTCTTTCCCACATAGTAAGCGCCACAGTCACATTCCATCAGATATACTACTCCACGAGTGTGGCAGTTCACAAATTGTGTGGGTGTAAATGTCTTTCCATTGGGAAGGGCAAAGGTTTTATCTTTCTTGATAAATGAGCAATATGAGCAATGTCCACAGGGGAAGGAGCCCACTATGGAACAGTGCTTCTCTCTCCTATTTTCATTGATGTATTCGCTCTGGACGAGCTTGTCCCGTAGTGACATAGCTCTTTTGTATGTTATGGTGGGTTTTTCTAGGACGAACTCACACAATTTAGGGTCATCTGTAAGGATGCTCCAATGGCGCTCTATGATCTTTTTGATTGCCTGATGTTGTCGAGAGTAACGCATGATGATCCGGGTGAGGTTGCCTTCAGAACTTTGGGAGGGTTTAGATCGAAAAAGCAGCTGGGGTCTAGAATGTCCTATGGCTTGGTTGTACGCTTTTTTAAGGCACGATCGGCTGTAACCCCTTGCCAGCAGTCGATTCTGAAGCCCCTCAGCTTCTTTTTTAAAAAGAGCGTCATTCGAACAGTTGCGCCGAAGGCGCAAATATTGTCCATAGGGGATAGAATTCTTTCATGGAATGGGATGGAAACTATCAGAATGGAGGACCGTATTCCCGGCAGTTGTCTTTCGAAACAAAGTACTGGAAAGACTTCCCTCCGCAGTGACCGAAATGGAGACATCTAAGAAGGTGACGCTGTGGGGGTCATGGATCATCGTAAAACTCAAATTACGGTCATTCACATTGATCCTATTGAAAAATTCGACTAGTTTGGTCTCGGGTCCCTCCCAGACGACAAACACGTCGTCGATATACCTCAGCCATTTGGTTATATGGCTGGTGTATATGACAAGGTCCTCATCATCCAAGAGGGACTTCTCCCACTCCCCCAGGTACAGGTTGGCGTAAGAGGGGGCGCAGCAGGTCCCCATAGCCACACCCTGCACCTGGAGGTAGTGGGAGTTGTCAAAACAAAAATAATTGTGGTGCAGTATATAGTGCAGACCATTCAATATGAACCTGACCAATGCAGGGTCATATTGAGAATGCTGTTGCAAGGCCCTTTGCACAGCAGCCAGACCCTGAGAGTGGGGAATGCTGCTGTACAGCGCCTCGACATCGATGGTCACCAAAATGGCATTATCGGGTATCTTAAGATCATTGATGAGTTGTAAAAATTGTATTGTATCCTTAACAAAGGAGGGCAAAGACAAAACAAGAGGTTGCAAGTGTGCATCTATAACTCGGCTTAGGTTTTCTGATATAGCTCCATTGCCGGAAACGATGGGGCGACCTGTAAGTTTAATGGAGTTTTTATGAATCTTGGGTAGACTATAGAACGTAGCCACCTTAGGATGTGGGGTCCTAACAAACTCATAAATATTTTTGGTGATTTCACCTCTATAGAATGCACGATCAACCATGCTATAAAAGCTGGAGTTGTATTGATTGATATTAAGGGCTGAAATTACTTTATACCAGGCTTTGTTCTTTAAAATGTCTAAACACATTGAAACGTAGTCGTCGTTGTTCATGACGACCACATTGCCCCCTTTGTCCGAGGGTTTTATTACAATTTTTGGGTTTTTTATAAGGCGCTGGAGGGCCAGATTTTCATCATATGAAAGATTGACCGGTTTTGATTTGGTTTGGGGTAGTTGGCGTATGTCACGAATGGTCTGCCTCAAAAACACTGCTACATTAGGATTAATGCTTGAAGAAGGGAATGTAGTGGAGGCCTTTTTGAACATTACTAGGGGATTTGGAGTTGATTTGTCTACCTCCTGCAGTAAGGCGTCCAAATCAATTTGGTCTATTAAATCCACCGTATTGTTTTCTTGGTAAAGGAGAGTTAGATCACGTAAGGCTCTGCATTCCTTTGAACTATAAGGGGGCCCATCCACAGCGTCATAATCGGGATCATCCTTAGCATGCAGGTATTTGAGTAATAACCTGCGTGCAAAGAGTTGTAGGTCAGTAATTGTTTTAAAGACATCAAAGTTTTGGGCAGAATGTGAGTCCACGAGACAGAAGTTGTGTCTCACTTGATGATAAGTGAATGGAGGATAGGTTAACCACACTTAGGTGGTTTGTTGAATCCGCACCACGAAGGGGTCCAGACCTTTGCCCGTTTTGTTGGTTTGTGGGGACCCGGGTCCCCGAGCTGAGTTTAAAGCTTTTAGTGGAGCTGCTTTATTAGGGCCTACGGAGGGAGTAGGATGTTTAAAGGGTTCCTGTGCCTGTGAGATATTGCTATTTCGTTCGGGGGACACTGCCCTACCCGCTTGAGCAATCTGTTCTTTAGTTGCTGTATAGCCAGGTAAGGCATCTTGGGAATCTAATTGTGTGGGGGTAGTGTCCATCAATCGTTTTTTGGAGTCATGTTCGGGAGAATTCCTGAAACTACGATCTCTTTTTTGTTGTGATTTACTACGCGCTTGACTGCGTTGAGAGAGATTTTTTCGTTCCAATTCGGAATCCGAAGATTTCCGAGATTTTGAAGTCTGAGTATTATTTTTGTTCTTAAATTCCCGACGTGACTGATTGTTAGGTAGGGACCCATTATTTTTCCATCTGTAGGCATGGCCCTCCGAAAAGGCATATTTGTCTCTCCAAAATTGCGTTTCCTTGTTGTGTAGAATGTTTTTGTTAAAGGTTGAAAGATTTTCTTCCAATAGGGTCTGAGATTCAGCAAACAGAGGATGTTGGGCATACTGAGTCAGTGCTTGTTCCAATTTGTTAATGACACCGTCTAGGAGGACAATCTGTTTGTTGTATTCCCTGGACAGGATAGACATCATCTCCCGGGAGCACAATTTAAGATTGGCCTCCATTCGGCTTTGCATTCGTCACTAATTAGATCAACATGTGGGAAAATCTGGACCCGTAGTCCATAGGGGTTAATCTGTTCCTCAAGATATCTGCCAAAACTTTTGACATGCCAAAAGAGGGCAGATTTTCTCTCGAGTACCTTAGTTAATTTTTGGAATAATGATGTAATGGACAGAGTTTTTTGATCTCCCTGTTCAAAGGAATTCTCATATTGAGTCATTAAATTGGCCCAATCGGCCCCTGTGAATTTACTCATCCTATGTAAGAAGTCACAGCCCTAAATAGTTGGAATAAATATTAGAACAACAAGAAAAAAAGAAAAAATCATATACCAGAATCAAAATACAACGCCTGAAAAATTCGTTCACAGTTCATGTCTAAACTCGAGTGTCAGGGAGGGCGGGGGGAGGGTGTTTAACCACCCAAGAGTAAATAGTAGACAACGAATGACACTCACATGAGTGTAGACAAATGGGCTGCACACCCCATGAAATGTATAAAAAACTACGAAAGACCCCCTATCGGGGCTTTAAGGCAGCCAATAAAATGCAGTAGAAGTGGTCAAAAGGATTAATTTTATTGGTACAAAAATATCATAAAAATAAGTACCGTATTTATCGGCGTATAACACGCGCCGGCGTATAACACGCACCCCAAGTTTAGGAGGGAATTTTAAGGGAAAAAACTTTTAGGAGGGAAGTTTAAGGAAAAAAAACTTACATTAAAATGCCCATCAATGCAGCCTCATCAGTGTTCATCTGCAGCCTTTCCCCAGTGTCCAGTGCAGCCTTGTCAGTGCAGCTTTGCCCCAGTGCAGCCTTGTCAGTGCAGCTTTGCCCCAGTGCAGCCTTGTCAGTGCAGCCTTGTCAGTGCAGCTTTGCCCCAGTGCAGCCTTGTCAGTGCAGCTTTGCCCCAATGCAGCCTTGTCCCCAGTGCAGCTTTGTCCCCAGTGCAGCCTTGTCAGTGCAGCTTTGTCCCCAGTGCAGCCTTGTCCCCAGTGCAGCTTTGCCCCAGTGCAGCCTTGTCAGTGCAGCTTTGCCCCAGTGCAGCCTTGTCCCCAGTGCAGCTTTGCCCCAGTTCAGCTTTGCCCCAGTGCAGCCTTGTCCCCAGTGGTCCATGCAGCCTTGTCGCCGCCGACATACAAACGTTTCGTTTGTATTTTTAAACATGGCGCCGCGGAGTTCGGAGGGACTCGGGGGCGCTCGTTCAGCTGAACGAGCGCCGCCGAGGGCACAGTGACTGGGCGGAGCCGAGATACACATAGCCGAGGTTTCTTGGCTATTCTCGGCGCCGTTCACAGTCACGCCCAGTCCCTATGATGGACATAACACAGGTCCAATGGCGGGACTGGGCGTGACTGTGAACGGCGCCGAGAATAGCCGAGAAGCCTCGGCTATGTGTATCTCGGCTCCGCCCAGTCACTGTGTCCTCGGCGGCGCTCGTTCAGCTGAACGAGCGCCCCCGAGTCCCTCCGAACTCCGCGGCGCCATGTTTAAAAATACAAGCTATGTGATCTGTCGGAGCGATCGCCGCGATCGCTCCGACAGATCACAAAATAACGGGGATCGGCGTATAACACGCACCCACGATTTTCCCCTTATTTTAAAGGGGAAAAAAGTGCGTGTTATACGCCGATAAATACGGTATATATAAATTGTTATTTTCCAATCTATTTTCGAATTCGAATTTATTCTATTCGAAATTCGAATTTCAGAAGATGGTCATATTCTGTTGTATTTTAATAAATTCTATTAAATTCTATTCTATTCTTTACAATTCTTTTATGTTTATTCTATTGTTTTATTATTTTATATTCTATTTTATTGTATTCTTTTTTAGAAATCAATTTATATTTTTTCTAATTCGATTCAAATTTGTTTTCAAATTCGAGTCGAATATATTTCGAATTTGGTTTCGAATTCGATTCGAATTCGATTCGAATTTCGTCCGAGGGTTTTCGATTCGAAACATTTCGGATTCGTTTAAATTCGTTAGTATTGTAATTCGGTATATTCGATGCATCCGAATGTCCAAATAATGAAAATTTCGTCCGAATTTTGATTCGGAACTAAACTAAATGCACATGTCTATCTGTAAGGGGTTGCAGTGTTGTGGCACCAGCACCACCACCACCAAAGGCCCAATTTTTCTGCCCCTGTTCAACAGGGACATGTAGTTACAATTCTTGATCTAATATTTCACAGCAGGGCCCATTCCAGTGCCCACCAAGAGTAACTGTGAGGACTTACAATGTTGTGGCACCAGCACCACCACCACCAAAGACCCAATTTTTCTGCCCCTGTTCAACAGGGGCATGTAATTACAATTCTTGATCTAATATTTCACAGCATGGCCCGTTCCAGTGCCCCACCAAGAGTAACTGTGAGGACTTACAGTGTTGTGACACCAGTACCACCACCATCACCAAAGCCCCAATTTTTCTGCCCCTGTTCAACAATTTAATTATTATTCTTGATCTAACATTTCACAGCAGGGCCCTGTGAGAACTTACTGTTTTGTGGAAGCACCACAACATTACATTTAAGCCGCAAGTAGTTTTAAATGAGCACGGGAAACACACGCCACTTTACAGGCATACTATAGACACCCCCTAGGTACTATATTTAAAGGAATATTTCTTTTTTTTTTTTTTACTTTAAGCATCATTAAAATCACTGCTCCCGAAAAAACAGCCGTTTTTAAAACTTTTTTTTGCATTGATACATGTCCCCTGGGGCAGGACCCGGGTCCCCAAACCCTTTTTAGGACAATACCATGCAAATTAGCCTTTAAAATTAGCACTTTTTTTTTTAAACGTTCGAGTCCCATAGACGTCAATGGGGTTCTAACGTTCGTGCAAGTTTTCCGTCCGTTCGCAGGTTCTGGTACGAACCAAACTGGGGGGTGTTCGGCTCCCTAATTTCAACATATACGACGTCTTCGTATTATGCAAGAATATGTTAATTCTTTTTTCTCAATAAAAACTAATGTTAAAAAAAAAAAAAGAAGTTTGAGCCATTATGGATCAATACCATCCCCATTATGGACATTAGCTGCTCCATGCTCTTTTGTATACACAGAGCTGAAGAAGGTATTTAATACATTTGACTTCTCTTTGTCCCCAGTCACCCACTCTAGATTATTTTGTAAAGTGCCTACATGCTCAGACCTGACCTTTTTACTATTAATATATTTGAAGAATTTGTGGGGGTTTGTCCTACTATCTTTTGCAATCTGTTGTTTGTTTTGAATTTTTGCAGGCTTGATTTCCTTTTAACATATTCTGTTATATTCTTTGTAACATTTTACTGATGATAATGTTCCTTTATGCTCTTTTATTATGTATAGCTTTTTTAACTTTGGCTGTGAACCACGCAAGTTTTATTTATAGCTTTTTAAGCTTATTGCCTATGGGTATATATTTTGCAGTGTGCTCATATACAATCTTTTTTGAAGAATTCCCATTTTAGTTCTCTGTTCATTTATGCCAATATTCCCTCCCAGTCTAAAGTCTAGTACACATGAGCCGAATGTCAGGCAGCATTGGCTGGTTCAATAGAAACTGTCTGACATTCGGCCCATGTTTACTGCAACCAATCAGTCGGCCAGCTACAGTCGATGGGGCATAACCAAAAAAGGTCTGATCGGCTCCTGGTTAGCACTTTCAGCCAATGGCTGAGAGCGCTGACTGGAGTGTCCTCTGGTGGGGGGGGGGGTCCCTTTGTTAGAACACAATAGCACAGCAGGGAAGGCTCCTGAGCTGTCAGTTTTTTTCATCCAGCCCTGCTGGGTTGAACAAAATAAAACTGCTACTGTGTACCAGGCTTTAGTTTTGGAGAGCAGCCTTCATCCTTGGAAAATGTGCTCTCTTAAAGTTAAGTGTTTTTATATTATCAGTATGTGCTTGTTGCTTACTGATAACATTAAATGAAATTATGTTATGGTTCCTGCTATCCAGATGTTCTTTTATATGAACTGGTAAGCAGTGGAGACAACCAGAACCCGGTGGGATGGGGGTGGGCACCTCTCCCACTGACGATAAAAGTGATCTTGTGGCGAATACACCACAAAGACCATTTTATCCTAAAGCGGACTGCCCACAGTTTCAGAAAATGCCCTTGTTATGGCAGCTACCTGCTGCCATAATAACGGTATTTAACAAAGTACCGATGTATAATGACAGCAGGTGGTCCGGAAGTGGTTAATAAGCAATTTTTTTTTATATTGGTTATTTTTGGCTGGAATTCTGCTTTAACAACCCAAAATAGAGCAAATGAGATAAATTCATTGTTAAGGTTTACATTTACAGTATGTTAGATTATGTTTAGTGTGAATGCTGTTTTAGGTCAAGGCAATTATGATTTGTTACGAATCTTGATTTTTGTTTATTAGGCAATGCCATCAGAAGAAAGTTCGTTTAATCTAAATCATAGGATCACAAATAGAACACAACAGTCCCAAAATGTCTTGATATGGAATAAGCAAAAACAAAGGTCTAGGCAAGTGCTTGTTAAGAGCATACCTGCTTGAAGACTTGGTTACCAGAGTGGCAAATCCTTAGGGCAAAAAAAATTAATAAAAACCAAGCGCTGATGTGGAAAGATATGTGTGATATAAATAAATTGTGCTTAAAAATATATATATACCAATATAGTTAGTGCTATGAAAAAATCAGTAAATGAAAGCTGCTATCAATATAGGGTGATCAGATAACCAAACAAATAGTACTAAGTATAAAATTGATGCGCTTTAAATAAATAGTGCACAATATGCTGCTGCGACTAAGCTTAAATCCAGGAATAAAAAATGCATACATGTGAATAAAATAAATTAATAATTATGGTGCTAATACATGTGTTAAAATTGCCAAAATAAATCTTCAAATTGGTGATGTGACGGTGAGTATAAATAAAATAATAATGACACTCTAAATACAATGTCCAGGCAGAGATAAATAGTGGGAGAAAGTAAAAATAATTAAACAGTTCCTTCCCTTAATCCAGATTGATTGACTCACTGGGTTAGATCGTTTGTATCAGGATATTTAGTTTTTCTTGTATCCCACTTCAGCATTTACACTGCTGGTGATTCGGCTCTCAGGATAAAGGTTTTATGCAAAGCAAGCAAAGAAAAAATAGATCATTGTGCAGTGAACTTACTAGATAGTACATAAGCAAAACAGGGACAAAAGATACACTCACAAACTCCCGGTCTATTAGAAGCATTCAAATAAGCAGATTGCAGTCAGCCACTGTGGACGAGGTTTCCCATAGAGAAACAGCTGCTGTTAACCTTCAGGTGTATTGCAGCACTGAACGTCCTAAGCTCCTCCCACGCGTTGCATCACTGACACGTGACTTTTTCAAGGATCCTTGAAAAAGTCACGTGTCAGTGATGTAACGCGTGGGAGGAGCTTAGGACGTTCAGTGCTGCAATACACCTGAAGGTTAACAGCAGCTGTTTCTCTATGGGAAACCTCGTCCACAGCGGCTGACTGCAATCTGCTTATTTGAATGCTTCTAATAGACTGGGAGTTTGTGAGTGTATCTTTTGTCCCTGTTTTGCTTATGTACTATCTAGTAAGTTCACTGCACAATGATCTATTTTTTCTTTGCTTGCTTTGCATAAAACCTTTATCCTGAGAGCCGAATCACCAGCAGTGTAAATGCTGAAGTGGGATACAAGAAAAACTAAATATCCTGATACAAACGATCTAACCCAGTGAGTCAATCAATCTGGATTAAGGGAAGGAACTGTTTAATTATTTTTACTTTCTCCCACTATTTATCTCTGCCTGGACATTGTATTTAGAGTGTCATTATTATTTTATTTATACTCACCGTCACATCACCAATTTGAAGATTTATTTTGGCAATTTTAACACATGTATTAGCACCATAATTATTAATTTATTTTATTCACATGTATGCATTTTTTATTCCTGGATTTAAGCTTAGTCGCAGCAGCATATTGTGCACTATTTATTTAAAGCGCATCAATTCTATACTTTGTACTAAATCCTTAGGGCAGACAACATGCTGTTTTTTTTTTTTGCAGCAATTAAAATAATAAACACAAGCAGCAAATTAACCTTCCATCACTGACTATGCCGCAAAAAAGGATCCAACTTGGAGAAATTCCTAATACAGCATTGATATTACACTATATTCTTAATATTGTTTTGTGAACTGATGCCCTCACTTGACCTCATACAGTTATGAGAGCACTCAGTCCAATTTCAGGTAATTATTGATGATAATACACCAAAAATGCTTTAAAGCATAACTACACTTTTGTTGAGAAAAAAAACATTCCTATATGAGTGATCTATGTACACGGCAAGAATTTTAACAAACTTTGTTGCAGATTCCTACCTTTTGTTATTCTGAAGAAATCACTGTTTGTTTTTCTGTGCCCTTATGCTCGGCGAGTCTAATGGGAGTGGTTTCTTAATTATCAACCAACTGCTGCAGAATCAGGGCTCTTGCGGAGAAAGTGGCAGCGTCTGCATCCCTTTAGACATTATTTCCTATTAGGAGTATCTTACCAAAAATGAATTTTTTTGTTGCAGGGGATGACAAAAACCTGACTGTATTTTAGTGTAGACTTCTGGGAAAAACAGTGAGCCAATCACACAAGCAGGAAATGGTGTTTCTGGGGGACGTTCTGTAAACCTGTCTACAGAAGGCCTCCAGGCAGCCGTATTGCATTGCACTTTACAGAAAATTACAGACCTGCAGATTGAAAAGGTAAAGGTGGGGGACCTGGTTTGGACATGGCCGAGTGAGGAAGCAGAACTCCAGAGCTCCTCACACAGAGTAGCTAAAACAGCCCAATCCAGCGTATACCTTTTTCCCCACACAGATATGTCCCAGCACCAGAGAGCCTCCTCAAGGACAAGGGGCATGCCACAGCAGGGCACTGGCTCCATAGAATCATATTTCGGTGGCAGAGGGCAGCCGCGTGGCGGAACACCTAAAATGGCCGCCGGGAAGGGCCGCGGGACAGACGCTGCGGCGGGAACCTGAGTACAGTCACAACCAGCTATGTCCCCCATCCAGACTCTGTAAATGGTAAGAGACACTGCCCCCCCCTGAATCCCCTGGCTCCTCGGCCTCACTAGACCAGGGCTCAGACATCTCAGAACTGGTGGGGGACAGGGACTTAAAGCAAAACATATGGTCTCTCCCCACTAGAGAAGACCTGGACCATTTTACCACCAGGGTGGAAAAGGCCTTTAAACAAGACATAGAGCAGCTGAAAGTAGACACCACTCAGCTAGGCAACAGGCTGGAGACACTGGAACAGACAGTTGAGGAAGCATTGCCTGCCATCACCCAGTTAGGGACAAATGCGCAACCCAAGACCACCAAATAGAGACTCTAATCTCACAGCTAGATGATTATGAGAACCATAGCCACAGATCCAACCTACGCATAAGGGGGTTACCAGAGGCAACAGGAGCTAAGGACTTTGTCCCCACACTGCAAGGCTTTTTCAAGGAACTCCTAGGCCTTCCCCCAACACAGCAGTGGAGATTGACTGGGCACACAGAGCCCTCCGACCCCCTTCACAAGATGCAGATAACTCACGTGATATAATTTGAAAACTGCATAAATACACAGTAAAGGATCAAATTATGCAGCTCTTGCGTAAATGATTTTGATGGAGCCCGGTTTTTCTTTTACCAGGACTTGTCCCGGTGCACTCTGATGCAGCGCAGAGCACTACAACCTCTCCTGGAATCACTACGCACAGCAGGCATCACCTATAGGTGGGGGTTCCCTTTCAGCCTCCACACAGGAAGAGATGGAAAATCTGCCACCCTGCGCACTAAGGATGACCTCCCACGATTCCTGTCGCAACTGAGCCTGAAACCTGTAGATTTCCCTGATTGGAGATTTTCCATGGATATCCAAATGGTACCAGCACCCCAGCCCTGGCAGCGGGCCTGATCCAGCCGCAATCCACAGAATCGCAACAGCTCTTCCTCTACAACCATGAGGCAGGAGTCCTTCGCAGGACACTGAAAATTCCACATGCACTACCACATTCTCAGGGACGCACCTTTGACAGCTTCTAGTCTTGCTAATTGACTAAAAATGGATTCTCCAGATACGCACGCATCAGGGACGTGTGACCCAGTCACCTCATTTGAAGCCCCTTTTTTCTTCTCCTTTTTGTCCCTGTTAGCCCACCATAACCTATGTAAAAGGGCAAATAGCCAATGAGACTGTCAAAGGACACTACCATTTTAGCGCATGTGACAGACCTAGCCAGGAAAGAGACTTTTGGAGGGGACTGTACGCTAGCCTCTTGCCGATCGATTGGGGGCCCTTGCATTTGGGGGAACGGTGCTCTTTGTGAGCTGTATGCCTGGGGACCCTTGAGGTGGTATTACTGTGGATTCGGGTCCTGGTCCCCCAGGACACACAGACTCTGGGGACCCTGGATTTGCCATATTGGAATAGTGGCTGATTCATAATGCTGGGACAGATACTGTTAGGAGATGCTGATGTAAATTCCAACACCTGTCTGTCTATTGTCTGCTAAAATGTGTATTGTAAATAAGTCTACTATGGGATCCAAGAGTCATTAGATCCCCATTGTTATTTGTGTTAATTAACTCTGCTATTGTGTGAAGAAGAGTCTATGTTGATTGTGATAATGTTGATTGGATTTTCTGAACTACAAGACGGCCAGTCTGGCCTAACGGTCATGTCTGAGTCATCTAGGCTGTCTAAAGGGATTAGTTAATTAGCTCATGTTAATTAGGTTAATTAGGCTACAGCTGTATTGTTAGAGTAATATGAGCAGGAGGTCTGCACCTCCACTTTTAGTGTATAAAAGCCTGTATTTTGCAATAAAAGAGATTCCTGTTTGAACTTACATACAGCCTGCCTGGTGTTTGTTCTGAGCTATCACAACTGGACTAGAACGGCACAGAGCTGACGTTGCAATCTGATTCAATAGCTGCAGAGGAGTGTCGGAAGAGTGGAACCGAGCGAGCAAGGGGCTCGTAACAGCGCATTACTAAGTACCCTGGTTTATTTAGGACCCAGCCGAACACTGACCCCCCGGACAATTACTACTTTTACCTCTATGGGGAGCAGGAACTTCCTGAATTCCCATGTCCGATCATGTCTCCCACATAGGTCTACCCGTATTGGGTGTTAGCCCAGATATGGGCACTTTGCCACACTCAGGTGTCTCCCCTATATTAGGGGGGCTACATGAGTCTGGAAAACAGTTTAGGGTAATTCCACATAGGGCCTTTGAGGCATTAGTGGACCCACATCGCAAAATGTTATGTTTATTTTATGTTATGCTAACTCTCTCTTTTTCTCTCTTTCCCCCTCCCTTTTTGTCTTCCCACTCCCCACCTTACCTCTTTTTCCATTACCTAAAAGGTGGAACCACACTTACGCTCACCGGATTATACAGACCCAAGAAGGTCGCCTGGACAACCCCCTCTGATGCAACATGGCCACAATTAAGGTAGTGTCATACAATGTACATGGTATGTGCTCCCCTAACAAACAGAATAGGCTGTGGTTAGAATAGAGAAGACTGGGGGCGCAGGTGTTGTCCTTGCAGGAGACCCATTTCACTGACTCTTCACTCTCAAGTTACCCACCCACTTATTTTCACAATGATACATGAGTAACTCCCCAAAACCTAAATCCAGGGGTACGGCCATAGCTATACACAAAAATTGCCAATTCCAACCCTTTCTTCAAGGCCTCCTGAAGATGTTTCATCCTCTGCTCCCTCTGCAAAGGCAAGATGAGTTCTGCAACCTTACCCTTGTAACGTGGATCAAGAAGGGTTGCCAGCCAGTAATGATCCCTCTCCTTGATACCATGAATCCTAGGGTCAATTCACAGGCTTTGCAGAATCAGGAAGTCCATGCAGCATAAGTTTGCAGAGGCATTTGATTCTGAGTCCTCAGGGTCACTAAGGATCACATGATCCGTAACTACCTCCTCTCAGCCACTTACAACTCCTTGGGTTTCTAGGGACTGATAACCATCCCTTGAATACTGCTGCTCAGTGTTATCCTCTACATTCACGCTGACACAATCCTCCTCTTCCTCTTTCTGTTTGTTTGGTGGGCCTGCAGGAATGCTATCTGTATAAAGGGGGCCTTGAAAGGAAAGGAAGTCCTCCTCTTCCTCCTGCTGTTCTGCCTCAAGTGCCCTGTCCATAATTCCACGAAACATGTGTTCCAGCAGGAAGACTAGAGGGACAGTGTCACTGATCCATGCATTGTCGCCACTCACCATCCTTGTGGCCTCCTGAAATGGTGAAAGTACAGTTCATGCATCTTGGATCAGCAGCCACGGGCGTGGCAAAAAGAAGCCAAGCTCCCCTGACCCTGTCCTGGTGCCATACTTGCACAGGTACTCATCGATGGCCCTCTGCTGTGTGTGCAGCTGCTGCAGCATTGCCAACGTTGAGTTCCACCTAGTGGGCATGTCACAAATGAGGCGGTTGGTGGGCAGATTGCATTCCCTTTGAATGTCAGCTAGCCGAGCAATGGTATTTTATGACCAGAGGAAATGACCACAGACTTTTCTGGCCTGCCTCAGGTGATCTTGTAAGCCTTGGTACCTGCTCAAGAATGGCTGCACCACCAAATTCAGGATGTGTGGCAAACATGGAACAAGGGTCAAGTGTCCCTGTTGGAGGGCAGAGAGAAGGTTGGTGCCATTGTCTCATACAACCATTCCTGGTTGAAGCTGGTGTGTCAACCACCCCTGAGCTTGCCACTGCAGAGCTGACAGAA
The DNA here is from genome assembly GCA_037952925.1 of Lithobates clamitans. Taxonomy (NCBI): domain Eukaryota; kingdom Metazoa; phylum Chordata; class Amphibia; order Anura; family Ranidae; genus Lithobates; species Lithobates clamitans. The sequence continues at coordinate 8,018,218 of JBBGZY010000265.1, forward strand.
TCTCTGCCCCAGTGTGGTTCCTGTCCCCTAGGCAGACCGACTCTAGCACCGTATGGCATATTTTAGCCTGACTGCTTACATAGCCCCTTGAATGCTTACGGAGAACTGCTGGTTCAGAGGACAAATCTGCAGACAAGACCATAGAAGAAGAAGAGGAGGTGGAAGAGAGAGCTGTGGCAGAATCACCACTAGCATTTTGGAGGTGTGGTGGTGGAACAAACTCCAACAACACTGAACCCTGTCCTGCATCCTTCTCAGCTGCCAGCAGAGTTACCCAGTGCGTCGTGAAGGAAAGGTAACATCCCTGCCCATGCCTTCTGGACCATGAGTCAGCAGTAATATGAACCTTACTGCTGACCGCCCTGTCCAATGAGGCCAAAACATTGCCTTCCACGTGCCGGTAGTTAGCCGGAATGGCCTTCCGTGAAAAAAAATGGCGTTTTTTAACTGCCACTGAGGTACAGCACATTCCACAAATTCACGAAAGGGGCCAGAGTCTACCAGCTGAAAAGGCAGCAGTTGCAGTGCTAGCAATTTGGCCAAGCTAGCATTTACATGCTGAGCATGTAGATGGCTGGGACCAAATTTTTTTTTACAGTTCAGCAACTGGGGTAGGGAAATTTGCCTGCTAAAATAATTGGTGGTGTACTGCTAGCAGATTGGCTACAACCTATTGCTATACCTTCATTCCTCTCAGTGCAGGTTTTTGAGAGGACTGGAGGTATAGTAGGGTTGGAGAACCCAGATGAGGAGCAAGGAAATGTTTGCCTTTTTCTTTGATGTGGGTTTTTCAAGTGCTGTTGTCAACGGACTGCATGGCAGGTCAAGCATGTGGTGCCCAAGCGGCTGCTGTTCTGGCCACGCTTGATCCACTTCAGACATAGGTTTCAAACAGCAACGGTGTGATCTGTTGTTCACGTGTCAAAAAAGCCCATACAAAAAATGAACTTTTAAAAGTCAGCGGGTATTCAGCAGCACCCTGCACCTGCTGAGCTCTGCAGTGATGCAATTGGGTGGTGCCCTTAAGCTGCCCCCTAGAGGACATCCTGCCTCATTGCATTTGTGCCTCCTCCTCCTCCCCCTCTCTTCTCTCAGGCACCCAAGTACAGTCAGTGACCTCATCATCCCCTCCCTCCTCATCACTGGAGCAAACTTGGCAGTATGCTGCAGCTGGGGGGAACATGACTGCCAGTTTCTTGTCCTTCTGTGGCACCCCCTCTCTCTAGGCACATCTGCCTCCTGCAGACATGCATGCTCTGGCTGCACCCATGCAGTCTCTGACTCCTGCAGAGGAATGGGAGTCCACCTGACTCCCATGCACAGACTTCCTGTCTGTCGGGTGGGGCCCTGAGCCAGAGCCAGGTCACAACTAACTAGCCCGGTGTAATGGATGTGATTAAGGTGTTACCAGGTAAAAATATTAAAATGGCTATTTCAAATGTAATATTACATCAGAAGTTTGGCTGGTTAAACTCTTAACTGTAATGCCCCGTACACACGGTCGGATTTTCCGATGGAAAATGTCCGATCGGAGCGTGTTGTCGGAAATTCCGACCGTGTGTGGGCTCCATCAGACATTTTCTATCAGATTTTCCGACACACAAAGTTGGACAGCAGGAGATAAAATTTTCCGACAACAAAATCCGATCGCGTCAATTCCGACCGTGTGTGGCCTGTTCCGACGCACAAAGTGCCACGCATGCTCAGAAGAAATTCCGACACGGGACAGCTCGTTCTGGTAAACTTAGCGTTCGCAATGGATACAGCACTTTCGTCACGCTGCAATGTAAAAAATGGTTTAATACAGCGCACTCTCTTCTTCTTTATAATGTGACAAGAATTGAGTAGTTTTGCTGCTCATATTCACACACACTTCTCACAAAGTTTTATTTGTGTTTTTTTAGTGGGATTCCCTCAACATATTGTTATTAGTTGTCACATCTGACAGTTTTATATTTTTTATGTTTTTTTTTTGTTTTTAAGCCTTTTTTTTTCTTTAATGTTTGGATTTTTTCCAAGGCTGATCTTTGTTCAATGTTATTTTTATTTTTACTCCAGAATATTTTTGTGTGTGTTTTGTGTGGCAAGTTACCCCAACACCATTGATATATTTTATTATTTAATCTCCAGGAGATTTTTTGTTGTTGGTGTCCCTTGTTCATTTCACATTGTATATTAGAAATGTACCTGAATCCTCACAAACAAACCATCATTTTTGAAGTAAAACACATAGGAGAGTAGAATTCAAAACAAAAATCCTTTATTAAGGGCTCAGAACCAAACAAAGAGGAAGGAAACACTGGATCAACAGGAGAAATTAGTGAAGCCTGGGACCCCCACGGCAGACATCAATTCTTAAACCTCAAAATTGGTGGCCTGAGGAGTCCATATGTAAGGGAGGGCAGTCTGGTCCGGGATTCACAGAGATCCGGATAGCAGCAGATGACATCAGTGTCCCCAGGCTGTGGTACCACAAGAGGCTGCATCTTTTGGCCGACCAGACTGGATCCAGGGTCCTCACTGTCTGGTCTTCCTTTCACACTTCCTTCCGGGCTGTGGCTGTGCAGTTGGAGATGTGGCAGGAGGAGGAGTAGGACCTGGAGGAGGAGTAGGACCTGCAGGAGGAGGAGGAGGACCATCCCAAAGCTGTGTGTGAGGTGTAAGTTGGCCCCTCACACCTTTCACCAGAGCCTCTGATATGAGGGCCTCACACATGGCTTTTTGGCCCTCCTCCATCCTCTGCATTTTATAGGCTATGAATGCCGCAAGGTTCTCCTGCCTGGTGTGTGGTGCTCCCAGGACCTCTGTAGCCCTACAACAAAATCTGATAGCCGCCTCCTCTAGGGTACTCCTCCTACTGCCACTTTCTGTTTCCAGGGGGGGTGGAGGGACCTGCAGATCAGCCACCTCCTGGCTGAGACTTCCCTGTGTATGAAAAAGGGACATGGTTTTAGTTTTTGCATCATCAGTCACAATCATAAATTAGTACTCCCAACTAACATCTAGTTAACATCATTGATTGGACAAGCAGAAATATTTAGAGGAATGCTATACCTGGCTCAATCTGGGCTCCTCCACATGTGGCCTGGAAGGCCCAGGTTGGGCGTCAGAAGCCTCAGCCGGGGGGGAAGGAAGCGTGGAAGGAAGACTTGAGAGGGATGGCCTGGGTTCAGTCTGGCCTGCCAGAAAGTGCAGCCTGTCGTAGTACAACATCCTGGGGACATAGATGTCACCTGCTGCTCCGGATCTCTGTGAATCCAGGACTTTATTGCACTCCCTCAGATATGTGCTCCTCAGGCCACCAATGAAAATCTTTAAAAAAGTGATGTCTGCCGTGGGGATCACCTGCTTCACAATTTCACACAATTGCTCCAGTGCTGCCTTCCTCTTTGCTTGGTTCTTGTAATGGGGGTGTTTAATCTCCCACAGACAGGGCAGCTCCCTTAGCATCTCTATGAAGACTGAAATGAAGTCCTGATCTTCCAGTACCATATCCATGTTCACTGCAAGACACAACACAAGACAATACCTAATGTCACACCAAACTCTCCTAATCTTGTTACAATATAGGCCTCAATCTATAGAAGCAGTATAGGCCCAAGTTTGTCTCTTACCTTCGTTCTTACGATCGCCGCGTTCAATGCTCCTTCCTCCGCTCACAGATCAAACGTAATACGCACGCGTGTTACGCTTTATATACACTGCGCATGCGTGTAACTCCGCCCGCCCCTGACGTTCTTTCTAGTGTATTACCCGCCCCTTTTCGTTCGGCGCAGTGGGGGAAGAGCATGATGGCGGACATACAGCAGGTGCGGGCTAATTGTAGCAACGAGGAGGAGGAGGAGGAGGAAAGGGCGGATCCAGGCACGTCCCGATCCAGAAGGAGACGTTTTAAGGCCACAAATATGTCGTTTGGGGAGATGTTGGAGATGGTAGACATCATGAGGAAGTCCGACTATGACGGAAAATATGGGCCTTACCCCCACCCCAACATCCGAAAGGCCAAAATCATTGGTAAAGTGGTCCGGAGTCTAGAGCGGAATTTCGGGGTACGAAGGTCTAAAGATCAGCTCAGGAAGCGGTGGTCAGAGCCAGAGCAGTACCGAAAGATCCGGAGAGTGCTGCAAAAAAGTAAGTAGTTGTGCTGTGTTCCTATTCTTTCTGTCTTTATTACGTTCGTTCTGCTCCATATGCTTTGATTAGTTGTAACGTTTCCAAAGGTCAACTTTAATGTTCATGGACACATTATTTGTTCGTATCAAACATTTTTCTTTCGGCCTCTAGAACACCATTGTTTAGGCCATATGCATTTTCACACATTTTTGGGGGCCTACTTGGATGCCAAATATTTGTTTGTGTAGATGGGTTTGTTACTAGAATGAAATGCAAACTAGATTGTGTGTAAGGAGAGGACACTGAGCAGCTGTTTTCACATCTGGACACTGGAGCACTAGTGTGGGACACAAGAACACCATTTTTATTAGGGGGCCACACAGGTGCTCCAGTGTATACTATAGGGGGGGCTACATCTGTGAAGCTTGTACCAAACATGTAAAGTATTGCAGCTTGACAAAGGGCAATAAAAAATATACATCTTGGAACTGGCTAAAATAGACAATTGTACTCCACTTCCAAGCAATGTTTCCTATTTCTATAGTTCTGCCATCAAATATCTGTGTGCTAAGTATACCATTTTTGTTTTACATAGGGGAGAAAAGACTCGGACACCCCTCATCCCAGGAGACCAGAGACCCCCCCTCTCTGGAAGAAGGGGAAATACCAACAACCCAAGAAGCTGAGCAGGAGGAAGAAGAAGACGTGGTGGAGATTGGCACCACAACAGGTGAGTGTCTGCGACCACAGACTCAGGTAAAAGAGATGGCTGGTGGCAGATTTTTGAGACCTTTTTTTTTGTTCTTTATCTCTTTTTAGGTGATCGTGATGTGAGGGATCCAGAATGATTTACATCTGAAAGTGCCCAGATACTGATAGGGGAGATCGTGGGGTGTAATCTCCAATTGCAAAACATCCAGCAACAAATCAGTGATGTTATTAAAAAAAATAATAACATCATTGATGTTTTGGGGCGAATTTAAACCCCACAAAATCACCTGTTTTATCGTACCAAACTTTTTTAAATGTTTAGAAAAGCCAAATTTGGAGGATGCACACAGTGTGCCAACATGTGCTATCTGCCATCACGGGAGAGCAATAGATGCGTTTTGGGGGGGCAACCCCTTCCTCAATTATAAAGTAGCGTTGAGGAAGGGCTTGCTCCCCCCAAACACGTCCCTTGATCCCCTATGATGGCAGATAGCACATGTGGACATTTGTAAATTGGTGTGCATCTTCCAAATTTGGCTTTTCCAGGGGTGATTTCCCCCCATCTGAACGCTATATCAAACCCAGTTCCTAAATACTGATGTCTGATATAGCCTTCAGGTTTTACCTAATGTGAACTTTGTAAGTTCAAGTTTTTTGGCTTTCTTGTTGGTTTTACACAGGCCTGTTTTATCTGAAATGGATATTTTGATTTTTCATAATGCTACTGCAAACATTGTTATACAACAAACATGTTGGTTTGTTTTAAAAACCTTTGGTAAATGCGCATGTGATTGTGCAGGTATAAAAAAGTGCCTTACTCAAGAATGTGTGGATTATTGTCTCAACACTACAACACTTTTGGGGTGATGTAATTGTTGTTTTATGCACAAATGGGGGTTATTTCCTAAGGGCAAATCCTCTTTGCACTACAAGTGCAGGTTCAGTGCAGTTGCAAGTGCACTTGTAGTGAAATGTGTTTTTGCATTTAGGAAGTACCAGCCAACACTGTTTTTTATAAGGTTACCCAATCACGACATTTTCTACACTCAACACATTTCTGTCAGGGTCAGCTAAAACAAACACAAGCAGTAAATGTCCATCAAGAATTTCTTTTGGTTGTTTTTTATTTGAAAAAGGTGTCACAGATTGTCTGGCATATTGATAGCCCCCCCACCCGCAAAGAACTCCAGGTAGCGTAACCGGACATCACGGGCATTCAGGGAGGGCAAGCCAGGACGGCCGCTTTCAAGTGCCGTCATTGTTGATGTATTTGGGATTCCGGCCTCAGGCCCAACTGAGCCAGCATAGTTGGCTGAATGTTTTCTTAGAAAATTATGGAGAACACAGCAGGCAAGTATTATATGGTTCAGTTTATACTCCGCCATATGGATGGGTGTCATAAATAATCGGAACCGGCTGGCCAGGATTCCAAATGTGTTCTCCACCACTCTTCGGGCTCTGGCCAGCCGGTAATTAAAAACCCTCTGTTCCGGGGTGAGGGTCCTCATCGGGAATGGCCGCATCAGGTGGTCCCCCAGCGCAAATGCTTCATCAGCAACGAACACAAATGGGAGACCTTCAACATTGTCCTCTGGAGGTGGCAAGTCCAAGCTGCCATTCTGGAGACGCCTGTAGAACTCCGTCTGGGCGATCACTCCACCATCGGACATCCGGCCATTCTTCCCCACATCCACATACAAGAAGTCGTAATTAGCCGACACCACCGCCAACATCACTATACTATTAAACCCCTTGTAATTATAATAGTACGACCTCGAGTTGGGTGGTGGGACGATGTGGACGTGTTTCCCATCAATTGCCCCTCTGCAGTTAGGAAAGTCCCACCGCTGGGCAAAGTGGGAGGCCACAGTCTGCCATTCCTGTGGCGTGGAAGGAAACTGTTGAGGAAAAAACAATAAACATTAATATTTTTTCACAGAAACCTGGCAAGCAGATTAGACACAAACATTATGGATCAACCTCCAGATAGCATTTATTAAGGGGAATTTAACAACAACAAAGTATAAGGTACACCTATCATATCCCCCCCCCTCATGGGCCATTTCTAACATTATAGGGGGGGGGAACTCTTGGACAGGTAACCTTCTTTACTTCATTGAGAGATGAATGCCTAAATACAGGGTATTACTTGGAACAGCCCCTCCTTAGTTACACTATTGGCAGCCCACTGGACAGGTAAGAAGTGTCATAATACAAAGATATAAATACACACTGTACACATTTGAGCACATTTGGACATTCTGCTATTACCTATCAAGATCATAATAGGATACAAGAACTTTAAACAGTACCATTGGAAAGTATACAAGCAGGCCCTTGCACTACATGCTTTGGAGAATTCATCCATAAATCTGAGCACTAAAGAGGTGGGTATAGTGTGTATGGGTTTGGCAAAGTCAGCAGATAGATGATTGAGGATAGAGAATTGTGATAAGCTGACTTAGCAGTTGGGGGGAGGGAGGGTTACAAAAAATTTGGGGACACCACAAAAAAAAGCCTCTGGCCCTCTGCCTGAATTTAAATCAAAAATAACATTTCAAAACATTTTATGGGGTGTTTGGGGGTAAAACACTACTATGGAGCTGATAAAATACATTGTTAAGTGACTACATGAGGTGAATATAGGGCAGGAGACACCATGCTGGAGAGGTTATTGAAGGGCAAATATGTATGAAGGACCTAAAATAATAATTACATAAAAATCCAGCATGCATGAGGACAAAGGGAACATTCACAGCATAATACAATCATGGTAATTAGGGAATGAGGAAAGAAATACAATATATTATCAAACATTCAATACAATAAAATGTGATATAAAAGGATAAAAATCTTACCTTCATATACTCCTTCTGTAGGACCTGGATGATGGCAGAACAGGTCTCTGGGATAATGATCCCCAGAGCCTGGGGGGAGATGCCTGTCGAGAACTTGAGGTCCTGCAGGCTTCTCCCTGTGGCCAAATACCGCAAGGTAGCGACCAACCTCTGCTCCGGAGTGATGGCTTGCCTCATGCAGGTATCCTGCCTGCTGATATAGGGGGTCAGCAAAGCCAACAAACGGTGAAATACGGGGTCCGTCATCCTGAGAAAGTTCCTGAAATCATCAGGATTATTCTCACGGATCTCACGGAGCAAAGGCATATGACAGAACTGGTCACGCTGAAGCAACCAATTCTTGGTCCATGCACTCCTCCCCACCCTGTTAATGGACTGCACTTGTGTCAAGGTCAGGACCCCAACACCAAGCCCCCGCACAGCACGAACTCTACGAGGAGTACGCATACGAAACATGGCTAGAAAACGGTCGGCTGCTCAGAACAAAGTAACAGAACGCACTGAAGAACAGCAAGGCCTGTGAAGAGCGACCTGAAAAACAGCAACGAGCGGACAAGATCGCACAGAAAACTCCGATACGAACTGACTGCACGCACTGAAGAGCAGATACAAACCCACAAGCACAAACTGAACGGCAGAAAACGATCTGAAAGCCACGAGTCTGAAAAAGCGCGAATCGTCTCTCACCAAACTTTTACTAACACGAGATTAGCAAAAGGAGCCCAAAGGGTGCCTCGCTTGGTTCTGAACTGGCCTTTTCTAGTCTCGTCGTACGTGCTTGACGTCACCGCGTTCTTGGCGATCGGAAATTCCGACAACTTTGTGCGACCGTGTGTAGGCAAAACAAGTTTGAGCCAACAACCGTCGGAAAAAATCCGAGGATTTTGTTGTCGGAATGTCCGAACAAAGTCCGACCGTGTGTACGGGGCATAAGACTTTTCAGAAAACAGTAGATATCTGCTAGTTCCTTATTTTCAGTCTGAAGCCAAACCACAACAGGTTATAAACAGATTGTCTTTTCCAAGAAGTTGCACCAACGGCAGACATGAGGTCAACATCCAATGTTTTCAAGAGGAAATTACCAAGACATTTAATAATAGCTATGATTAATTGTTAAGTTTGCTGAAATTATTTCTAAAACTGCTGAAGTTGCTAAAAAACTCAGACAATCTCACAATAAATTGTTTTGCAAGTGCCTTGTTTTTGTTTGGTGAAAATGTATAAAACTGTGAAAGAGGAAATAAAGAGATCAGAAGTTTTTCATTCTGAACTGAGTGTCAGAGCGCGATTACTTCATGGCATGCATGCTTTTCAATTTGATAAAGGGGTAGATATAATAATATCAGATTTTGTTCTGAATCCAAAACATTTTGGCGCTCAAACGTGGGGCTCGAGGCTAAGGTCCCAAGTAGCCGATCCAGAAGGAACCAGGAGGATGAGCCAACACAGAAACAGGAGGAGACTGATCACCTCTAGAAATGGTAAGACACTTTTGATATCTTGTATATCTAGTCTACTGTTTATCCTGTACCCATGGCTGGTCAATCTCTGTGCCCATATCGGCTTCCTGTGGCCCTCAAAGACAGGTATTAATCTTGTCTCGGGTCTGTTGATAAGTTAAGGAACCTGCAATTTTATCTACCGCCTGTTTTGTTCTGTTCTGTTTTATTGATCGATCTTGTGTTTTGTGATGGCTGTTGGGAGTTGGGGATTGCTTATATAGTCACGGATGAAGGATGAAATTAGTTGACGTGGTTAAACTTCTCCTGGGACTAGGAGAAGGGGCCAGGACATGGTTAAACTTCTCCTGGGGGAATAAAAATAAATAATTGTGCAGCAAAGCACGGGTAGTACAATAAGTACGGAAGTACGGGCAACCGGGAATTGAAACCCCACGGGGGGGCGTCAGGAACACGCATAGTAGCGTGGGGTATCCCGTGACAGTTTGAGTAATCCTATACTTCACTGCAGCCGTCACATAGCTTGTTGTTGTTGGTTGATTAAATCATCTCCTAAATGTGTTTGTGGGGACTGTTGTTTGGCATACATGAAGGAGGCTGGGGGTTGGTTAAAGTGGTAGAGCTAGGATATAGGGCTGAGTCTCTTGGTTATAAACCCCTACTGCCACATACTGCGCATTTGTTGGTGTTCAGATTGAATGTGCATTATCCAGTAAAAATTGTTGTTGGCAAATCACTGGAAGTAATAGAGGCTCAAACTAGAATAACAGGACATGCAGCCGAAAGGTGCAACCTGGACAACCGGAAGGGTTCGAAGAAAGGGAAAGAGACAGAGTGAGAAGTTTGGGTTTTGAGTTGGAACATGTAAATGACAATTAAAGTGGTGCATTGAATATTAGTTATCTGTTTGTTAACTGTCTCGTTGAAGGTAATAAATAGTCACGTATTACTCGCTCGCTCCCTTACCTGTAGCCACCTGAGTGGGCAGGGCTGTGTGACGGGTCTACGTTTTGGGAAGATGCGTGTAAGGAGACTTGCACGGCAGTCGAACACTGTAGACATTCCTTTCTCTCTCTCTATCCATTTTGTCCTCATTAACTTGAAACTGTGATATGGTCTGAACTGGTACCAGGTGACGGATAGAGGATTGTCGGACCCTTGAGTCCAGGACAGCCTCATGACCCGTTAAAAAAATCCTGAGCAGACACACATAAATATCACAGTCAGACACACATAAATATCACAGAATGTAGCAAGGTAGTGTTATATATTGGAAGGTGGTCCGAAAGGGGACAGGTGGTGGTCAGAGGATTGTCGGACCCTCGAGTCCAAGACAGCTTCATAAAACCGCCATACAAATCCTGAGCCTGGACACATAAACTTCTCAATAGCTAACGATGGGGCAGAAGTTAGAGAGACCTAAAGAGGGTAGTTTGGCTTGTGATTTGGTATTAGAGCGAGAAGGAGAAGATGCTGCCAAGGAAGGGAAGAGATTGGCAAAAGTGTGTGGGGTCACTATGCATTTGGGTGGTCGGCTAGAGCCGAATGAATGGCGTGCTCTTTTAAGAAGAGAAAGGGGTTTGTTGTGGGGCCACGGGCTGCTGCGGACAGCAGACGCTTGGTTCAAAGTTACCAAAGCCATTCATGAAGAAGGATGGATAGAACAGGAAATATGTGTTGGAAATGATTGTATTATGTATGTGTACAAGAAGCCAGAAAAGGGGTCAAAAGCTAAGACAGACAGACAGCCACCGCCCTACAATGGCATCTGGACCCCAGGAAGTAGACACTCCCTTTGTCTACTGCCCCTCTGCTACAAGTGACAGAGGAGCCTGTGACACCTCCCCTGCTGTGCTTAATAGTAGACAATGTACACTTGTCTTTGTACGGCTCAGGTGGTTGCTGCCACACACGGCCGACCCAAACTGTACCACCTGCACCACCGCCCCCACCGGAACCTACCCACATATATCTGGTGATAGACCAGTCCTTGGTGTCGTATTACAGAGCCCAATCTACCCCATTAATGACAAGTGTACATTCTGGGGAAGACTCAGACATGCTCCCAAGGGGGGAAACGCAGACACTCAAGCTTTAGGGGGTACCCCCTTGTAAGTTTATGTATTCTGGGCGTTATGCCAAGAGAAGGAATGAAAGAGGAAGTGCTTTCCTTGCGTAAATCTGTATCTAGATTTAGGGCCCATTCAAATCTGAGCATTTTGTAGGTTATTGTCATGTACCTGGTAGGAGTGCGACATGACGAGGTCGGCCTCCCTTGTATCTCCAGCCCAAGCCCCACTGAAGGTGGAACAGATGGTGGCTAGGGCCAGGAGGAACACGAGTGCCTGTAAGTGTTGCTTGTAGAACTTGCAGATGGAGTAGTAGGCTCGGTGGCACAGGCAGGACAACAGGCAGTGTTTGAGTCAGGCGAAGAGCAGGAGCAGGGTCTCAAGGATAGCCGGGTTCGGTAACAGGCGGGCAGCGAAGTACAAAGGCATGAGCAGAAGCAAGGTCAAATGACAGCTGAGATCAGGAACCAGTAATCAGGAATGTATCAGAGTCCAGAGGCAGAGTCAAGGTAAGCCGGGTTCAGCAACAGGTATCAGGCAGAGTATAACAGGAATCAGAAGATCAAGACACAGCTGAAGACCAGTCAGCGCTGTTTGTGAGTCAGAGCACTCTTTAAATAGGCCGTTAGGAGCCAATTGGTGTTAGGGACACGCTTCTGTGCGTGCACGCAGTCCATTGCGCACACGCGTGCGCATCAGCTCTCTGGAAGTCCACTGTTGCCCGTGGGCACGCGCATGTGAACGTGTGTGCGCCAGAGCAGTTCTCTGAACTCTGAAACGCCTGAAGCCTATATGTGTATAGGAGGTCACACAAGGAAAGGCAAATCTGTCGAGAAATAGCACAAGAAGTTTACTGATTTGGGTTTTAGCGTGCTGAACAAAGCACATAGACACATGTTTATTTATTTCAGGTCTTAAAGAGTCAATCCGAAAGGGTCTTAGTATAGAGTAATGGAGCTAGTAGTTATCAGGTCCAGGATCCTCACAGAGCAGTAGAGAGTAGCTCCTCTCATGATGGCCTCTGACACACCCTATCTGCGCCCATCAGTACCAACTCCACGTGTCTGCTACAACTGCGGATGACCCGGCCGTTCCAAAAGAGAATACCGAAGACCGCAGAAGTTTGCCCACAGGCAACCAGGCCCGAACCGTGACCCACGTGAAGACGCCCAATAGGAGACATGACATTCCTCCTCCACCCCCTCCAGACCATACAGACCTTCTCCGCTAGGATTTCGGCAAACCTGTGTCACTTACCCCTACAATGGTATGCTCTGGAGACTCAGGTGGTCCTCTAGCAAAAATAACTCTCCCCATTGAGGGCCATCCTACTACGTTCTTATGAGACACAGGCGCTGCCAGAAGTGTAATCAGGGCAGAAGAACTATCTGATACCTCGTTCTTATCAGACATTGACATAACATGTGTAGGGGTGGATGGAACACCCAGGAAAACCCCCCTTACACGCCCTTTACAAGTGGGCAACTTTCCTAATCTACTAGCAAAATTTGTGGTCTCTTCCACATGCCCCTTAAATCTTTTAGGGGCTGATGTCTTATCCAGACTCCAGGCTTCTATTTCCTTCCAAACCGATGGTGGTGTTCTAGTCTCCTCACCGTTAACCATCGATGATGCCTCAGCACTGTGCTCCATTCCCCTTTTACTATCATTAGATGCACAATGTGAGGTTGGAATCCCGAATCCCAAAAGAGGTTTTGGATCGAGTCCCTACATGCCTGTGGTCCACAGGGCCTGAAGATGTAGGGCATCTAAAAGTACCACCAATCATAGTGCAGCTAAAGCCTGGGGCCCCCTTGCCCAAAAGACAATACCCCTTGAAGCCAGCTCAAGCTGCATCTATTTCAAATCAAGACCCTTCTGTCAAATGGAGCTCTGATACCCTGCACATCTTCGTGCAACACACCACTGTTCCCAGTGAAGAAACAAACTCCAAAAGGATAGCCAGAAAAATACAGAATGGTACAAGACTTTAGGGTTATGAATGAAGCTACTGTATTGGAGACACCTATTGTGGCCAACCCACACACCTTGCTGGCAGGAATACCGCCCACAGCAAAATACTTGACATGAGAAGTAGACTTAGCTGGACTGTTATGCCACAAGGTGCCCAGAACTCCCCTTCTCAATTCGCCAGGGCAATAAGGCAATGGCTCTCATTCTGGACACCTGGATAAAGTTACACCCAGACATTGTACTCCCAGACATTGTACAGTATGTAGATGACTTTCTACTTGTGCAGATACCCTTGGTGATGCCTTAATTTTCTCTGAAAGCCTCCTCCACTACCTGGCTGAGCAAGGATGCAGGCGACCACGAAGGGTCTGGCCTTAAAGCAAAAAGTCCAGAGAGAAAGTGATTTTCCTAGGCCTCTGCATCTCCCAAGGTACCTGACATCTCACTGAAGAAAGAGTTGCTGCAATCAAAGCCATCCCTTTGCGTCAAGGACATTTCCTAGGATTAATCTCCTATGGCCACTCTTGGATCCCAGAAGCCTCCCTCTTGATGCAACCCCTTTATGATGCCCTTTCTCACTTCATCCAGAAGATGTGGACTATTTTAAAACTCTGAAGGAGATCCTTTTAACAGCCCCTGCTTTGGGACTAAAAGACTTTCAAACTGTTTGTCTCAGAGAGACAAGAACAGGCCACAGGAGTTTTGGCTCAGGCCCATGGCAACAGACTCAGACCCATTGGGTATTACTCCTGTCAACTGGACTCAGTGGCTTCACAGCCGTCTTTGAAGCCCAATGCCCCTCATGACATAACTGCCATACTAAACCAAGTACAGCCCAAGCACCTGTCTTCAGCAAGACACCTCAGACTCCAGTGCCTTGCTCCTCCCTGATAACATCACTCTCCATTGATGTGATACTCTCAACCCATCCACTCTACTTCCACTTCTCGAGGGGGGAACCTCTTTGGAGAAAGAGACTTCACATTTACCGACAGTCAGTGAAACAGCCCTTGAGAATCCTGACTTGCTGCCCAGAAATCCAGGCCCTAACAACGGCATGCAAATTGGCAGAGGGGAAAAGAGCTAACATCTATACAGACTCAAGATACACCCTCGGCGTTGCCTGCGATTTTGGGATCATCCGGAAAACCAGAGGGTTCCTGACAGCAGCAGGAACACCTGTAAAACACAGTGCATCTATCAAGGACTTAATGGATGCCCTACTCCTACCAGCACAAGTGGCTATACTCAAGATAAAGGCGCACGGCAAGCTGGATTCCTAAGAAGCACAAGGCAATCACCTGGCAGATACTGCTGCAAAACAAGCTGCAAACAGAACACAAGAAGTGGTCAGTGGAGTGGATGCACCCATCCTGGATGGTACAGTGGATACCCCTGAAGAAGCTGTACAGACCACCATGATTCTACAAAACCCTCCTGTGAGCATGACCCATCTCAAGGAGCAGCAAGAAGCAGCTGACAAAGAAGAAAAAGAAGTGTGGATCAAGAAAGGAGCCATAGAAACTGAAGGGATCATGGAGTTAAACAAGAGGCTGTGTCTGCCACAATCAATGCTTCCTGCAGTGGTACAGTGGGCCCACGGTGCCTCTCATCGGTCAAAAACTTTGATGAATGCCCTAATCAATAAATACTACTTAGCCCCGGGGATTACACCACTTACCAGCAACTTTTGCAAGTCATGCACTATTTATGCTAAATGTAATCCAGGAAGAACAGAAAAGGTACCTTTGAAGCATCTAGCAAAGGCCCAGTACCCCTTTCAAAGGATACAGATCGACCACATTCAGATGCCAAAGAGTGGTCGATATGAATATGCATTGATTGACAGTAAAAACCACGGCTAAAAGACTTAACGGAAATAGTGTGCAGGTATGGTGTCCCAGAGGTTATAGAGAGTGACCGTGGGCCGGCTTTCACGGCCTCAGTAACCAAAGAGATATGGGCAGCTGTAGGGGTCACATTATCTTTCCACACCCCATACCATCCTCAGAGCAGTGGGAAGGTGGAAAGATTAAACAGCACAATAAAATTTAGAATGCTAAAAAAATGTCTCAGGAAACGGGAATGAGTTGGCCTTAGACAGCCTACCCATTTCCTTATTCAGTGTTAGATACACTCCAAGGGGAAACCATGGTCTGTCACCCCATGGGATAATGTTTGGTTCAGCCCCAGACTAGGTTGGTATTTACTACAATAGTTGCAGCTCCAATCCGATGTATTAACTGATTATGTGACTGCTTTATCTTGAGAATTAATCTATATCCATTTGGAAGTATTCTCCTCCATTCCAGATCCTGAGCGAGATACATAGCGAGATACATGGCGTGCGGTGTAGTGTGTATCACCTCCTTCTCTGCTGACAGCTCTGTCCTACCCCTCCCTGATGCGTATTCGGCACAGGGATCACGTGCCTTCCTCTGGGTAGGACGGAGCTGTCAGCAGAGAAGGAGGTGATACACACCACACCGCACGCCATACAAGCTGTTGATTATACACTAAACTCTGGATAGATTGGTGCACTGAAGCACCTATAGATTGTGAGTACCCTCCTGGAGGAATATTTCTTACTTTTAATAAATCCCTAGCTGTATTACACCATGGAGCTTTTTCTTTCTTTCATAAGACTATCATGGTTGTTGCCTAAGAGGATTGGAGTTCACACCAACATACCCTGAATGAGCCCAGGAGTGGCTCCAATGCGTGTTTAGACACTGTTTAATTACCGTGTCAAACGCCTAGAGGTGAGCGCAAGCACGATTGGGTGATCACAGGAGAGCACAAAAGCATGTTTGATTATGGACACCGTTAAGGAGAAGCATGATGGACACTGATTTTATGGACACTATATATTTGCACTTTACATTGTGATACTAATTTTGATGTGGACACTTGATTGTCACAAGAGCAGCACCTGATTTTACGTCTATAGCTATATATATTTACGTCATTTTCCTTTAGCATGATGCACTTTTGAGGATATCTCTACATAAAGATCGCACTTATTATATGTATTTGTTTTTATTGGCACAATCTTTTTGGTTTTATTATATTAGCTTTATTTTTGCACCGTCTTTATATATATTTTAGCGCAGACACAATTGGTTTGCTGCTTATCTATAGTTGATACACACTACAGAGGCATTAGTCCACTTGTGGCTCGCAAGATCCCCATGTAACTCAAATGATTCTGTATATCCTTTTCATAGTAATCATTGCTCAGGCGCAAGAGAGCCATCAAACAAAAAGATGGTGTAACCCAGTTCTGGTATAGTATACCTCATCCAATACACATGTTGCCACTTTTATATCCTCTTATGAACAGATAGTATCTGGAACTATGTATGGGATCTGGTCCTGGAATGAAGCAGTAAGACCCATGACTGTGTATGTATGCATCACTGACACCTATTGGGGTGACAACTGTGACTCCTGGGGAGCAGTGGGTTGGAACACTGGGGGTACAAACTGGGGGTACAAACCTGAAAATGCCCAAAATAGAAAAGACAAAAATGGGAAGTTAGTCTTAGATAGAATGACAATCAACAAACACACAGATCAGCCTTACACCAAGAGTTCAGGCTGACCATTGAGAATCCTAGCCTAGAAGACAGGGGGACCTATGTTCTGGGCCTATGGTGGGGAAGTGGGTATCCCGGTTTTAGAAAGCCTTTCCAACTGAAAGATATGTTCAATAACCCTGAGTGGGGAGTTCCCCAATCCACATCTAGCTCAAACCCTTTGAGGCCCCACAGAAGTTAGGGGACATGGTGGCCATAGCAGACCCTACCTTTGAGGAAACCATGGCTGCAGAAACCGGGTTCTCAGATGTCAACTTGTGGCTAGAATGGATGAGGTACAATGCAGAGAAACATAACAAGACCAATTGTTATGTATGTGGGGGGGGGCTAGGCCTCATTTGGGAACAGTACCCCTAAACATATCCCTCCAACATGAGACATGTTTCCTTAGCCTGTTTACCAACACAACCACTAACCACTCCCTTTGTGAACATTGGAAGGAATATCCCATAGTCACCAAGACTCCCAAGCCAGGAGAAGGTATCCCCATATATCCTGGCAATTACACATGCTATGGACGGTATCAGGGAGTGGGGGAAACCCTTTGGGAATTTCACTAGGGGTTACTGTGGATCTTATAGTAAGGCCTCTGCAGATCTAGTGCAAAATCAAGTCCAGTCTTTGAGAGACGTGTACTGAATCTGCGGAGGCATGAAAATTAGAAGATGATTGACAGGACACAATTACAGGAGAATGCGCATTAGCCAAGGCCATAATGCTTCTGCATATTGTCACGGAACGTCCCACACTCCGCTTGAGTGCTTCCGTCAGTATACCGCTTCCTAAGTTCTGGAACACGAGTCCAATGGATCTGGCTATAGGAACCCCCAAGAACTAGACAACACCAGTCTTGGAGTAAATCAGGACTAACTCTTTATTTGAGATCTCACACATTTATACAGCAGGCTGACTCAAAGCTAACCTAATTAACATGAGCTAATTTACTACAAAATTTACCCAGACCAGATGACAGACTTGTGGGCACCGAGCTTCACACAGTAGTATAAACACAATAGCTGGAGCTAATTACAATTAACAATACAAACATAACCTAATTAACCTAATTAACATGAGCTCCAATAGGAGTTGTCCCATCTCCTACATTGTATAGAGGACAATGTGATCAGCTCACTCAATTAACAGGTTGAGTTCAGAATCAACCAAACCAATAATAGTCTCTACATACATCCTGGGAGATATTGTGGACAAATATTACTGTCCCATTTTAAGTAGTCCAAGATATATTTTCTCACTCACCCTGTGCCAGGATGGCACAGGGTGACTTAGACATAAGATGTATTCTGAGTTCCACGGGCCCTCCCGTCACATCTCTCGGCAGAAGACTAACACAGGAGGAGACCCCAGACGGGTTGACTCCGAAGTTAGTAAGTAGCTCCAGTCCTCTAATGCCTGTACCCACACAGTACCCCAAATAAATTGTTCCAAACAAAGCATTACTCACCCAGCCAAACTCTGCCACTCTCAGAGAACATATCTGCCGCTGGGGAGAGGCCTGGACTGGCCCTTCTCCCTGGAGTCCTTTCTGCCGCTGGAGAGAAGACAGGGTGACTGGGCTCACTCTGTCATGCTGTTGGGGATCTGGGCCCACTGCCCAGCATCCCTGGGGTATACAGGTGGAGACTGAAGTCCCATCCACCTTCACAGGAAATCCATCCTCTGTTAGTTGAGGGCAGAGTCCAGCAGTCCTCGGCCCTGTTGCCAGCCCTTCTGCTGGAAACCCCACCCCATCTGTTCCAGCTAACTGTTGGGGAGGGAGGCCTCCCTGGAACTCTGTAGTTGTTGCCGGTGCTGGGCAGAGGTTGGTAACACTCTGCCCTGTTGCCACCACTTCTGCTGGGGACTCCGCATCCTCCGCTCCGGCTAACCGTTGGGCCAGGAGGCTGGCTTCCTCCACTCCCAAACTGTGTAGCTGCCATTGGGGAGGTGAGCCGGCTGCTTCCTTTTCCATTCCCTCATCTGGTTGCTTGGACGACATGTCTATGGTACTGTCTCCCAGGTGCACTGATCTTTGCTGGGGAGGGAAGGCCGCTTCCTCCACCCTGGCCAACTGTTGGGGAGGGACAACACACACCTCCTCTCCCTTCTCCCCCTGTATCTGCTGCTGGGAAGTGATTGCCACCTTCTCACCCTGGGCCTCCGAAACTGCCACAGGTATGGGGCAGAGGTCTTTGACCCTCTGTCCGGTTGCCAGATCTTCAGCTGGAGAAGTTTGTTGTAACTCCACAGATACTGCTGTTGGTGCTGGGCAGAGCACAGTGAAGTTTGGCCCTAATACCAGCTCTTCTGCTGGAGGCTCATCAGGTTGTTCTTCCTCAGCAGAAAAGTCTATTCAATCCCATATCTCTATAACTGGTGTCTGGGGATAGAGGTTCACCATCTCCTGTCCATGGAACCCAGAAGATGTTATCAGTGCTGGACAGAGGTTAGCAGAGCTCTGCCCTTGTTGTCAGCACTTCAGGTTTGGGGATGGCAATCTTCAGATTTTCCACTGCCGATTCTCTGGCATGGTGCTGAATGTGTTCTAGCAGTTTCCTGTATGCCCTTTCCAGATGCTGTTCCTTCCTTAGCAAATGGTCCAGATCAGGTTTGAGCTCTGAGACCCCTGCAAGACCGAGCATAGCCTCTCTATATTCTTGCAGGTCCTCAAGGTCAGGCTCCCCTTCATCGCCAAACATAAAACAATCTGTAAGGCTCTCCCACAGCGATCCAGGGCCTCTAAAGTCATATCCCTCCGGAGAGCATTCGGTTGTCTCCCCTAAATATCCCTCCTCTGCGTGCCATTGCAGAGCCCGATACCGATTGTTCAGCTCTATCTCCTGCTGGACCAGCCTGTCCAACTCAGTCACCCATTGCTCCTGGGGCCGCTCTCCCAGGAATGCCATCCGCAAGGCCCGTTGGTCACTGGCCCGTTGCTCTTGGGTTGGAAAGCACTTGCCCTGTTTTATACCAGCGAGCTGGAGGGCTCCAGTCCAGAGCTCCACCCGAATTTGCTGCCTAAGCTCCAGGTATTCATCCTCAGACACAGTCCTGGTGTATGTTGAAAGGATGATCCGCAGCAGCCCCGGGAACTCTGATGCCAGGTCCATATCTCCGCTGGGGTGACTGAAGTCTGCTATTCTGATCTTGGATCCAGGTGGAGGTTTAGATTTCCCAGACTGCAGGAAGCTTTCCCGCTGCTTGCCACCAATGTCACGGAACGTCCCACACTCCGGTTGAGTGCTTCCGTCAGTATACCGCTTCCTAAGTTCTGGATCACGAGTCCAATGGATCTATCTATAGGAACCCCCAAGAACTAGACAACACCAGTCTTGGAGTAAATCAGGACTAACTCTTTATTTGAGATCTCACACACATTTATACAGCAGGCTGACTCAAAGCTAACCTAATTAACATGAGCTAATTTACTACAAAATTTACCCAGACCAGATGACAGACTTGTGGGCACCGAGCTTCACACAGTAGTATAAACACAATAGCTGGAGCTAATTACAATTAACAATACAAACATAACCTAATTAACCTAATTAACATGAGCTCCAATAGGAGTCGTCCCGTCTCCTACATTGTATAGAGGACAATGTGATCAGCTCACAAAATTAACAGGTTGAGTTCTGAATCAACCAAACCATTAATAGTCTCTACATACATCCTGGGAGATATTGTGGACAAATATTACTGTCCCATTTTAAGTAGTCCAAGATATATTTTCTCACTCACCCTGTGCCAGGATGGCACAGGGTGACTTAGACATAAGATGTATTCTGAGTTCCACGGGCCCTCCCGTCACACATATTTTTCCAGAGGCTACTCCACAAATAGAACCAGACTTAAACAACACACCCAGGCCTAACAGAAGGTGTAGGAGTGCCCCAGCAGGAAGCTTTGACCCCCATGTATACGTAGACACCATAGGGGTCCCTAGAGGGGGCCCAGATGAGTTCAAAGCAAGAGACCAAGTAGCAGCAGGATTTGAATCTTTGATCCCCATCATTACTGTAAACAAGAATGTAGACTGGATAAATTACATCTACTATAACCAACAAAGGTTTGTCAATTACACCAGAGATGCACTCCAAGGTTTAGCCTAACAACTATAAGTTCAAACATGCCTTTCCAAAACTGTATGGCCTTAGATATGGTCCTAACTGAAAAGGGGATGTGTTTAAAATGGTGCCTAAAATAGGTACATGTTGTACCTACATCCCAGATAACACTGGCCCAAACGGTAAGGTGACTTTGGCCATCAAGAAACTTGAGGATTTGTCCGAGGAACTAAGAAAGAATTCAGGGCTCACCAACCCTTGGGATCAATATTTCATCTGGATTAGGGGAGGGTGGCAGGGATTACTAACACAGATAGGAATAACCATCCTGATAATTTTGGTGACCTTGGCTGTTATGGTTTGCTGTATTCTCCCCTGTCTTAAAAAGTGTGTAGGAAAAGCCATTGACCAATGTTCTCCTACATTTATGGAAATACCAGATGAAAATTATGAAATGCACTCCGTCACCTCCCCTCGTGTTGCAACGCCATAAGGTTACAGGGACAGACAGCACCTGATTGCCCCTCCCAGCTTTATCGAGTAGGGTAATGAGTTAGTCATTGCTTTCCTCTATATACAGTTGAAAAGAGTTGCAGGGAAACGGGCCAGGATAGGATTTTAAGTGTAAGGGACAGATTTTAAATAGACATTTTCAAGGGGTGAACTGTAATGGATGTGATTAAGGTGTTACCAGGTAAAAATATTAAAATGGCTATTTCAAATGTAATATTACATCAGAAGTTTGGCTGGTTAAATTCTTAACTTTAAGACTTTTCAGAAAACAGTAGATATCTGCTAATTCCTTATTTTCAGTCTGAAGCCAAACTGCAACAGATTAGAAACAGACTGTTTTTTCCAAGAAGTTGCACCAACGGCAGACATGACGTCAACATCCAATGTTTTCAAAAGGAAATTACCTATTCTATTTATTTTTTTCCCTAGAAAAAAAAAAAAAAAAGAGGAAATTACCAAGACATTTAATTATAGCTATGATTAATTGTTAAGTTTGTTGAAATTATTGCTCAAACTGCTGAAGCTGCTAAAAAACTCAGACAATCTCACAATAAATTGTTCTGCAAGTGCCTTGTTTTTGTCTGGCGAAAATGTATAAAACTGTGAAAGAGGAAATAAAGAGATCAGAAGTTTTTCATTCAGAACTGAGTGTCAGAGCGCGATTACTTCATGGCATGCATGCTTTTCAGTTTGATAAAGGGGTAGATTTAATAATATCAGATTTTGTTCTGAATCCAAAACACCAGCACACAGCTGTGCAATCAGCGTGCCTTTCTCTCCAAAATCTGGTGTAAACCAGCAATATTCCAGGTAGCACAGGGTCCCAATGCCACAATATATATATACATACATACATACATACATACACACACACTAGACTGACTGTATGTATATAGCTCAAATACACTGCCACTAAGAGAATAACCTACCTGCTTAATCTAACTCAAGCTATCTCCCTGTCCATGCCAACAACATTACATACGGCCGCTATTTAAGCAGCCTTATCTAGTGTGGGGTGTGGACTTAATCCATCTGATCCATGATTGGCCAAAGGCACCCTGCCTTTGGCCAATAATGGCTTTCTCAGCAGAGCGCACTGTGATTGGCCAAAGCATGCAGGTCAGGTGCATGCTTTAGCAAATCATCTTACAGCAATGCACTACGATTTCGCAGTGCATTATGGGGCATCCTCAGCGTTCATATTTCCCACAAATGCCCCATATGTTCGGTTCATTTTAGAACTATTATTCAGAAACTCATTTACTGTGTGACCAAGTGATGTGCCAATTGATAGAACAAGAACAAAAAGCAGATACATAAAGATAACAAAAGCCAAGGACAATTCCTTGGAAAGATTCCAAGCTCTACTTACCAACTAGCCTGCGAACAACCAGATTAACAGTATGCATTTAAAACAGGGTTTTAGTTGCACAACTACATGCATAAGCTACAGGCCCTGGCAAGACACCCTGTGATCTGTAGACCCCACCTCTAACTTATAAGAGGCTCCACAGTGGAAGCACATGCATTCTGATGAGATAGATTAAGGCAGATGGACTGGAGGGAGCCCACCCCTCCTTAAAGGTACAGGGGAACATTGAACACAGTGGAAGCATGTGCTTCCATTGTGGAGCCTCTTATAAGTTAGAGGTAGGGTGTACAGATCACACTTCTTTCTGCTTTATTTTTCTGAATTTTTTTTGCACATTTTTTGACATATTCTAGAAAAGCCAAATTTTGAAGATGCACACAGTGTGTCAACATGTGTTATCTGCCATCATGGGAGATCAATGTATGCGTTTTGGGGGTGCAACCCCTTCCTCAATAATAAAGTAGCTGAGAGGAAGGGGTTGCACCCACAAAACATGTCCATTGATCCCCCATGATGGCAGCTAGCACATGTTGACATTCGGCAATTTGTGTGCATCTTCAAAATTTGGCTTTTCCAGGGGTGACTTCACCCCATCTGAACGCAATATCAAACACAGTTTATAAATACTCATGTCTGATATTGCCTTCAATTTCTACAAAAGTTGAACTTTGTAAGTTCCAGATATGTATATTTCTTGTTGGTTTTAAACATGCCTGTTTTACCTTAAAAGGACATTTCTACTTTTAATGTCACCTAAAAAATTGTTATACAACAAACATGTTGGTTTGTTTTAAAAACCTTTTATAAATGCACATGTAATTGTGCTTTGATTAAAAAGATTGAGAATCAACAATGTGTGGCTTCTTCTTTCAATGCTCAAAAGCATTTTTGGGTTGTAAAGTTGGTGTTTTCAGTGACAATGGGGGTTATTTACTAAAGGCAAATCCACTTTGCACTACAAGTGCAGTTTCTGTGCAGTCTCAAGTGCACTTGTAGTGCAAAGTGTCTTTGCCTTTAGTAAATAACACCCAACAGTGCTTTTTCATTTTACAGAATCATGCCATTTTCAGGACTCCCCAAATTTCAGTCAGGGTCAGCTAAAAGAAAGACAAGCAGTAAATGCAACCAAATATTTGTTCAGTTTAAAAAAAAAAATATTGAAAAATGTTTCAGACATTGTCTGGCATATTGATGGCCCCCCTGCCCGCAAAGTATTCCATGTATCTTAGACGGACCTCACGGGCACTCTGGGGGGGCAAGCTAGGACGGCCAGCTTCAAGCTCCGTCAGGGTTGGTTCATTGAGATTAATTACGGCTTCAGGCCCAACTGAGCCAGCATAGTTCACGGAATTTCTCCTTAAAAAGTTGTGGAGAACACAGCAAGCCAGGATGATGTGATTGAGTTTATATTCTGCCATGTGTATCGGTGTAAGAAATAGGTGGAACTGGCTGGCCATTATTCCAAACGTGTTCTACACCACTCTTCTGGCTCTGGCCAGCCGGTAAATAAAAACCCTCTGGTCCGGGGGAAAGGGTCCTCATAGGGAATGGCCACATAAGATGGTCCCCCAGCGCAAACACTTCATCCGCAACAAAGACCAATGGCAGTCCTTCCGCATTGTCTTCTGGAGGTGGCAAGTCCAAGCTGCCATTCTGGAGACACCTGTAGAACTCCGTGTGGGCGATGACTCCACCATCTGACATCCGGCCATTCTTTCCCACGTCCACATACAGGAACTCGTAACTAGCCGACACCACCGCCAACATCACAATACTATTGAACCCCTTGTAGTTGTAATAGTATGACCCTGAGCTGGGTGGTGGGACGATGTGGACGTGTTTCCCATCAATTGCCCCTCCATGGATAAGAAAGTCCCACCACTGGGCAAAGTGGGAGGCCACAGTCTGCCATTCCTGTAGGTTGGAAGGAAACTGTAGAGTCAAACAAGAAAAACAAATTAATCATTTTGCACATAAACATGGAAAGCAGATTAGACACAAACATTCTTGGCCAACATCAGTATAACATTTATTTTAGGGAGTATTTAATAACAAAGGTATAAGGTCCACCTATCAGATTTCCCCCCCCCCCTCTAATGGGCCATTTTAGACATCTCCTCCCCCCATAAAATGTTTTGGACATGTAACCCTCTCCACTTCATTGAGAGCTGAATGCATAAATAATGTGTATTACTTTGTCCAGCCCCTCCTTACTTACATTATTGGAAGCCCACTGGACAGGTAAGAAGTGTCATAATACAAAGAGATAAATACACACTGTACACATTTTAGCATGTTTTTACATTCTGCTATTACCTAGCAAGATAATAATAGGATACAAAAACTTTGAACATTACCATTTGAAAGTATTCAGGCAGGCCCTTGCACTACATGCTTTGGGGAATTCATCCATAAATCTGACCACAAAAGAGGTGGGTATAGTGTGTATGGGTTTGGCAAAGTCAGCAGATAGAGGATTGAGGATAGATAGAAGATTGGTATCAGCTGAGTTAGCAGTTGGGGGGAGGGTTCCAAATGATTTTGGGACCCAAAAAAAAAACCTCTGGCACTCTGCCTGAATTTAAAGCACAAATCACAATTTTACACATTTTAAGGGGTGTTTAGGGTAAAGCTGTACTATGGAGCTGACAAAATACATTGTTAAGTGACTACACAAGGTGAATATAGGCCCAGGAGAGCATGCTGGGGAGGTAAGTGAAGGCAAATATGTATGACGGACAAAAAAGATAACATAAAAAACCAGCATGCATGAGGACAAAGGGGACATTCACAGCATATTACAATCATGGTAATTAGGGAATGAGGAAAGAAATACAATACATTAGCAAACATTCTATACAATAAAATGTGATATTAAAGGATAAAAATCTTACCTTAATATAGTCCTTCTGCAGGACCAGGATGATGGCAGAACAGGTCTCCGGGATAAAGATCCCCAGGGCCTGGGGGGAGATGCCTGTCAAGAACTTGAGGTCCTGCAGGCTTCTCCCCGTCGTCAAGTACCGCAGGGTGGCGACTAGCCTCTGCTCCGGAGTGATGGCTTGCCTCATGCAGGTAACCTGCCCGCTGATATAAGGGGTCAGCAAAGCCAACAAACGGTAAAATACGGGGTCCATCATCCAGAGAAAGTTCCTGAAATCGTC
This sequence comes from Lithobates clamitans, assembly GCA_037952925.1. Lineage (NCBI taxonomy): Eukaryota > Metazoa > Chordata > Amphibia > Anura > Ranidae > Lithobates > Lithobates clamitans. The sequence goes on from JBBGZY010000265.1 coordinate 8,044,115, forward strand.
AGGATTATTCTCACGGATCTCACGATCTCACGGAGCAAAGGCATGTGACAGAACTGGTCACGCTGGAGCAACCAATTCTTGGTCCATGAATTCCTCCTCACCCTGTTCATGGACTGGGTTTGTGTCAAAGTAAGAACCCCAACACCAAGCCCCCGCACAGCACAAACTCTACAATGAGTACATACACGCAACATGGCTAGAAAACGGTCGGCTGATCAGAACGAAGTAACAGAACGCACTGAAGAACAGCAAGGCCTGAGAAGAGCGACCTGAAAATCAGTAACGAACAAACAAAAACACAATGACAAAGTCAATGGTAACTCGCTGCACGCACTGAAGAACAGATACAAACCCACAAGCACAAACTGAACACCAGAAAAACTAACTGAAAACCACGAGTCTGAAAAAGCACGAATCGTCTCTCACCAAACTTTTACTAACACGAAGTTAGCAAAAGGAGCCCAAAGGGTGCCGCGCTTGGTACTGAACTGCCCTTTTATAGACTCGGCGTACGTGGTGTACGTCACCGCGTTCTTGGCATTCAGAAATTTCGACAACTTTGTGCGACCGTGTGTATGCAAAACAAGTTTGAGCCAACATCCGTCGGAAAAAATCCATGGATTTTGTTGTCGGAATGTCCGACCGTGTGCACAGGGCATATGAGTTATCAACATTGTAAACAATGGCCCATACATTTATGTTAATTGACCATAAGGACACACATGGATCAGCAGAAAGGGCAGCAGCAAAATAGGAGCACAAATCCCTTTGAATACTAGACAATATGCTGTATCTATTGGTATCTTCTAAATCCCTACAAAAAATAGGATAAAGGGTTGGAGCCTGTATAAAAGCCTGCTTAATCCTGGTGTGCCCAGAAAAACATGATCTCTATATAGCCCTAAAAAGGTAATAAGTAGCAGGAGGCAGAATGAGATCCAGTCAGATAAAAAGCTCACAAGTCCAGTGTTGGGACAATTATTTTTCCTGCATTTGTGCATCTTATTTACAATATGTATTAACAAAAAAGATGATGGCAATAAATATTTGTAGAACAGTACAATGTATGACAAAATTGCCCTCCCTAACATCATATCCTAAAGGGAAAAAAATTATGATCTTGTTTAGCTTTAGCATTATCTTTGCCTGGTTCCTAAAATTGGATGAGAAATATTAGCCTGACAATCAAGTAAAAAGACAAGAGTTTAAACAAGATGACTTCAGTGTTTGCTGCTTGCCAAATAGCTCCACAAAGATTGATTTGTAACAAGATGTCCCAGGTTAAATTGGTGCTTGTTAATTAAAAAAAAAAAATAAGCAGCTAAAGAAATGTTTCCTATGTTCTGCATTCGCGACAGTGGTAGAAGTGCATTATGAAAGGATGTAATAAAAGACTGCAAACACAATGAGGGTGCATGGAAGGCATCTTTGTTTTTGTCAGCACTAACAGAGGAAAAATGTAGGCAATTAAATGAAAATACTTGACTGGAGAGGCAAGCTTTTTGCATAGTTTCTGCATTTATTTGCACAAGAATGTAATCAACTATTTTGTAAATTGTGTTCTATCAGAATCAGTGATGACAATATAAAATTTAAACATTTTTTTAGGACACAAACCACAGCAAAATATGTATCTGTACCAGTAGTTTTCAGCATAGGGCTTTAGGCTTGGAAGAAAATGTAAAGACCTAAACCTACCCTTAAAATCTAAAGTTCTGCCAAGTGCTCACCATTACAGCACTTTCAAGGCACATTCAAATCATCTCATTGTGAAATGACACAGCAGTACTACAACACATGTAATATGTGTTGCTGCCCATTGCAGTAAAGCAGGGATTACACATGTGTTACCACAATGAGATGATGTGGAAAGGTCCTTGCAATTAACCTGACCCCCAAAAAATAAACTCTTAATTCCAAATCCCATGCCTAAACCAAATACTTTCAAGGGTAAGTTTAATAAATACTGTAAATGCACATAAGGTATTTTTTTTCTTAGGAACCTGCAGAGTATTATACCTGTAAACAACAGGAGCAATGCCATGCTCCTGCAGACTCTCAGTACAGCTGTCTACCCGTACCTCCCATTCAGGCAGACAGTTACTGGAGAGCAGGAGAAATCAATGAACTATGAGTACCCTTGCAGTTCATTGACAGCTACAAGCTATCTGCCGATGTGGCAGACAGGACTTGTGACAGCAGGTGTGGGGAGATGCTGCTGCATTAGCAAATATGACTGTAAAATGTGGCATGTCACTAAAGGTGCACTTAGTCTTTAACCTTATGCTTAACTCCTAAAATTAAATACTCACCTGAGTGCAGGCCATACAGAAAGCAATTTGGTGACATTACATCAGCTTTCAAATTAAAACACTGATAGATATACTTACAACAGTCATCTTTTGTTCACATTCTTTACATCTTCTTTAAAACAGAAAAAAAGTTGCACAAACTACTCAAGTTTGTCACAAATTGTATCATTGTCTGCTGGTCAACCTAGTTTCTATGTAAACGTGAAAAAAAGTATGAGATTCATCTACATACTATTTATAGCAGATAGGGCTGTCAAGGTAAACTGGTTGTGATTAAATAGAAAGAAGGCTAAACAAAATTGTGACGTAGCATACGTTGTAATATTATGAGGTTTAACCACCTCCTCCCAGCCACTTTAGATAAACTGCTGTGATTTGCCTAGTACCATGCGATCACTGTGTCTAATCACAGTGCCCACTAATGTAAACAATGACAGATCCTTAAGCCGCGTACACACAAGCGGAATGTCCGACAGAAAAAGTCAGTCATATATTCTGATCGTGTGTATGCCTCATTGGACTTTTCTTTTCGAAAATTCTGATGGACCTAGAAATGGAACATGTTCTAAATATTTCCTATGGAACCAATTCCTATCGTGAAAACCGCTTGTCTGTATGCTGTTCCTACGGTCCTAAAATGACGCATGCTCTGAAGCAAGTATGAGACAGAAGCGCTCGGTGTGGTAAAACTAGCGTTCTTATTGAAGCTAGCACATTCCTGACGCTGCTAATTCTGTGATCTTTTATGCAGCGCATTCTTTTCTTCTTTATAATGCCAGAAGAATGAAGTTGTTTTGCTGCTCATATTCACACTGAGTACTCACAAACTTATTTCTTCATTATTTATCTTCATCTCATGAATAATATTCTATTTTTTTAAAAGCCCGATCTCCATAATAATGTTTACAATTATTTTTTATACTCATCTTTTATAATTTTTTATTTCATTAAGATTTCTTTTACGATTACTTAAAAATTATTTTCTAGTGATCTCCATATAATTTGTTTTTTTGTGTGTCAAGTTACCACAATAACATTATTATCTTGTATTTTTTTATTAACCTCAAGGAGGTTGGTGTCCCTTGTTAATTTGACATTGTATTTTTGAAATGTACCTGCCTACTCACAAACAAATTGTCCTTTTTGAAGAAAAACACATAGGAAAGTATTTATTGAAAAAAAATATCCATTTATTCTGGGTAACAAAATAAAGAGGAAGTCAACGCTGGAGAAACTTTTGGAATTTGTGAAGCCTTTTGGCCCCCCAGGGCACACATCAAGTCTGTGGAAAAGAAAATTGGAAGCTAGAGGAGTCCATATAATAGGGAGCACAATCTGGTCCAGGAATCCCAGAGATCAGGACCAGCAGCAGATGACATAAGTGTCCCCAGGCTGTGGTACTACACCAGCCTGCATCTTCTGTCAGACCAGACTGAAGCCAAGCCATCACTTTCTTCTCTTCACTGCATCCTTCCCTCCACGCTTCCCTGCACGATTCCCTGCAGCCTTCCTTGGAGGCTGCGGCTCTGGTGGTGGACTTGTGGCATGAGGAGGAGGAGAATGGGCTTGCTCATATATGTTGCTGTTCTCAGTCAGTTGGCCCCTCAACCCCTTCTGAGGGGCATCGAAAAAAAATTCTCTCACAGAGGAGGCATTGTCCCTTCTCCAATTCCAGCAACCTGGTGGCTAGATAGCAGCCATAGGCCTCTTCAGCATCTTGGGGGCTCCTGAGGAAATCCCTGGCTTCCCTAATGAGGCCCAGTGCTGCCTCCTCCGTCATTGTCTCCTTTCTGGGCCTTTTGGTGGTAAGGCAGAGGGGAGGCACCTGGGATTGGGTGAGGCTCCTACTGGGCCCAGCCACCTCCTGACTGGCACTGGGCACGGCCTCCTCCTGGCTGCCACTGGGCATGGCCTCCTCCTGGCTGCCACTGAGCAGGTCTCCTCCTGGCTGACCCTTTCCAGACCCTCCTCCTGGCTGAGCTCATCCTGTGTATAAAAAAGGGACATAGTTGTAGTTTTTGCTTTATCAATCACACACAATTTTCAGCTCATGGCTTGCAAATCGAATGTTAATAAATAGAAAAGACTATCATTCTGACCCCAGCATTTTTCAAGCTGGTCACCAACATTTTTGGCCACTACTGTCTAGTGATATGTATACATCATTTTTTGTATAAAATCATTGATTTGTAAGCAATTCTAACATCTAGTTAACATCATTAAGATTAGGACAATAAATATGTCTAAAAAAGAATATACCTGACTCCAGCTGGGCGCATCCACTTCTTCCAGGATGGAAGGCCCAGGTTGTTCCTCGTCAGCCTCTGCTAGGGTTGAGGGAACAATGGAGGGAAGGCTGCAGGGAAGGGTAGAAAATGATTCCCTGGCTTCAGTCTGGTCGTCCAGAAACCGCAGTTTGTTGAAGTACCACAGTCTGGGTACATACACTTGCGCTGCTGATGCTCCTGATCTGAGGGATTTCTTGATTTTATTATGCTCCTTCTTTTACTTGTTCCTCAAGATACCAATTTTATTTTCCACAAACTTGATGGTTGCATCGGGGACCCGAGTCTTCACAAATTCCAGAAGTTTCTCCAGCGATGAACTCCTAGCTGGTTTATTATAATATAAGCTGTGTTTCACCTCCCACAAATTCCTCATCTCCCTGTATCTGTCTATGAAACTGCCCATGAATTCTGGGTCCTTAAAGGGATTTATGTTTGCTGTAAGCCTAAACTCTCATTATCTTATCTCAATATAGGCCTCAAGCAGTATAGTCCACTGTGATGGGCCAAGTTCAAATTTTACCTTAGTTTAGCACGCTCGCCTCTTCTGTTCGTCCTTCCTCCACACACACGCACACACACACACACACACACAGATCAGACGTACTACAAAGCAGTGGGAGAGGAACATGGCGGAGACACACCAGGTGACTACTAATAGTAGTAACAAGGAGGAAAGCCCAGAGGCCGAAACGTCCCGAACCAGGAGGAGGTTTAAGGCCTCCAATATGTCATTTGAGGAGATGGTGGTGATGGTCCACATATTGAGGAGGGCCGACTATGATGCTAAGAATGGGCCGTACCCAAACCCCAATCTGCGTAAGGCCAAAATCATGACGAAAGTGGTGAAGAGTCTGAGTCATAAATTTGGGATACAACGATCAAAGGAGCAATTAAGAAAACGCTGATCAGACCTAAAATTAAGGGAGCCGGATCAGTACAGAAGGATAAAGAAAGTGCTTAAAAAAAGTAAGTACTTGACGTGTGTTCCTATTATGATTATTAACTTGCATGCTGCTCCATGTGATTTTATTTACTGTTGTACAGTTTTAAATTACTACTTTCATGTACATGGGCACAGTAATCGTTCGTCGGAAACATTGTTCGTTTGCAAATAAATACAATGTTTTTAGCTAATACAGGGTTAACTACATTTTGGTCATGCTAATTTGTCTTAAAAGATGTTTAGGACATTGTTGTCTAGATGTCTTTGAAACTAGAATGAATTGCAAACTTGATTCAGTGGAATGTAAGGACAGGACACTCAGCAGCTGTTTACACATCTGGACTAGGGATGAGCCGAACACCCCCGGTTCGGTTCGCACCAAAATCTGCGAATGGACCGAAAGTTTGCGCGAACTTTAGAACCCCATTAAAGTCTATGGGACTCGAACATTAACACATTCACATTCCAAAGTTATCTCTGTAGGTTAACAACTAGTTCTGTATTTGTGCTGCTAAGGTTCATAGGCTTTTATACTCATCTGGGTTGGTTTAATATTTCTCATTTATATATCAATGCTCCTATGCTTACACTTTCTTCTATTGCTGACTAGGGATGAGCCAAACACCCCCTGGTTCGGTTCACATCAGAACATTCTTACAGACCAAAAGTTTGCGCAAACTTTCAAACCACATTAAAGTCTATGGGACTTGAACGTGAGAAATAAAAAGTGCTAATTTTAAAGGCTAATATGCAAATTATTGTCCTAAAAAGGGTTTGGGGACCCGGGTCCTGCCCCAGGGAACATGTATCAATGCAAAAAAAAGTTTTAAAAACGGACGTTTTTTCGGGAGCAGTGATTTTAATGATGCTTAAAGTGAAAAAAAGTGAAATATTCCTTTAAATATCCTACCTGGGGGGTGTCCATAGTATGCCTGTAAAGTGGCACGTGCTTCCCATGCTTAGAATAGTCCCTGCACAAAATGACATTTTTAAAGGAATAAAAGTTATTTAAAACTGCTTGCAGCTTTAATGTAATGTCGGGTCCCGGCAATATGGATGAAAATCAGTGAGACAAACAGCATGGGTACTCCCCACCCCCAGTCTATTACCAGGTGCTTTGGATCTTGTATGGATATTAAGGGGAATCCCGCACCCAAATTAAAAAAAGGAAAGGCGTGGGGCCCCCAGGCACTATATACTCTGAACAGCAGTATACAGGCGGTGCAAACAAGACAGGGACTGTAGGTTTGTTGTTAAGTAGAATCTGTTTCTAATTTTGAACTGGTATATTTTTAAAGTGTAGCTCCAGCCAGAAAATCTATTTTTAAGCTTTTTGGAAAACATGGGAAAGGGTTATCACCTCTGTAACATTTGTTTTGCTGTCTGTGCTCCTCTTCAGAAGATTTCACCTCACTTTATGTCCCAATGACAAATGTTTTTTGAAAATTTGGGGTTTTTAGTGAAACAAGGATTGGTGATAAAGCATCAGTGAACATGAGACACATTTTTCCCATATTAACTCTTACAGGAGAGAATTTCCCTTTCTAGGGGTAGATTTAATCTCCCTTCCTGTTGTCTCCTTCCGTTTGCAAGTAGGAGTAATTTGTAAGTTGGATGTTTGAAAGTAGAGGCCTGCCCTATATACTCTGCAGAAATTGGGGCATTAGGCGTTGTAAGCCCTCACAGTTACTCTTGGTGGGCACAGGAACTGGCCGTGCTGTGAAATATTAGATCAAGAATTGTAATTACATGCCATTGTTGAACAGTGGTAGAAAAATTGGGCCTTTGGTGGTGGTGGTGCTGGTGCCACAACACTGTAAGTCCTCACAGTTACTCTTGGTGGGTGCTGGAACGGGCCTTGCTGTGAAATATTATATCAAGAATTGTAATTACATGTCCCTGTTCAGACCTTGGGGCTGTGGACTAAAAAATTGTCTAAACGCATCGGTCAGACGGCCACCTTCTCCACCACTCCTTCTGTGACTGACCGAAGCCTCAGCAACATGTTGTCTATGAGAACCAGGAAATTGTAACCTACCAGGCTCTGGAAACGTGTTGCACAAACCTTTTTGCAAGGCCTCCTGAAGATGTTTTATCCTCTGCTCCTTCTGCGATGGCAAGATAAGGTCTGCAACCTTACCCTTTTAACGTGGATCAAGGAGGGTTGCCAGCCAGTAATCATCCCTCCCCTTGAAACCACGAATACGAGGATCCTTCTGCGGGCTTTGCAGGATCAGGGAGGCCATGCAGCGTAGGTTTGCTGAGGCATTCGGTCCAGAGTCCTCTGAGTCACTAAGGACGACATTATCCACAGCCACCTCCTCCCAGCCACGTACAAGTCCATAGGTTTCTTTGGACTGTAAATGATCCCTTGAAGACTGCTGCTGATGCTGAGTGCCAGGCTCCACCTCCATGCTGACACAATCCTCCTCCTCCTCATCCTCTTCCTGTGTGATCGGTGGGCACGCAAGAACACTGTCTGGACAAAGGGGGCCTTGAGAGGTAAGGAAGTCCTCCTCTTCCTCTCTCTGTTCTTCCTCATGTGCCCTGTCCATTATTCCACGCAGCGTGTGCTCCAACAGGTGAACAAGAGGGACAGTGTCACTGATGCATGCACTGACACTGCTCACCATCCTCTGGCCTCCTCAAATGGTGACAGGACAGTGCATGCATCCCTAATCATAGCCCACTGGTGTGGGGAAAAAAAACAAGGTCCCCTGACCCTGTCCTGGTGCCATAGTCGCATAGGCATTGATGGCCCTCTGCTGTGTGTGCAGCCACTGCAGCATGGCCAACGTTGAGTTCCACCTGGTGGGCATGTCTCAGATTAGGCGGTTCTTGGGCAGGTTAAAATCCTTTTGGAGGTCAGCTAGCCCAACACTGGCATTTTATGACCTGCGGAAATGCACACAGACTTTCCTGGCATGCCTCAGGACATCCTGTAAGCCAGGGTACCTTCCACTGCACCATCAAGTTAAGGACGTGAGCCAAACAGGCAACATGGGTCAGTTGTCCCTGTCAGAGGGCGGAGAGGAGGTTGGTGCCATTGTCATAAACCACCATACCTGCCTTAAACTGGTTCGGAGTCAACCACCTCAGAACCTGCAGAGCTGACAGAATCTCTGCTCCAGTGTGGCTCCTGTCCCCCAAGCACACCAGCTCAAGCACCGTATGGCATCTTTTTGCCTGCGTGCTTGTGTAGGACCGTTCCGAGGACAAATCAGCACAGGAAGAGGCCATGGAGGAAGAAGAAGAGGAGGGGGTGGAGGAGAGAGGTGTGACAGAATCACCACTAGTAGAATTTTGGAGGCGTGCTGGCAGAAAAACCTCCAACACTACTGCACCCTGTCCTGCATCCTTCCCAGCTGCCAGAAGAGTCACCCAGTGCGCGGTGAAAGATAGGTAACGTCCCTGTCCATGCCTGCTGGACCATGAGTCAGCGGTAATATGCACCTTACCGCTGACCGCCGTGTCCAGCAAGGCCAAGACATTGCCTTCCACATGCCGGTAGAGAGCCAGAATCGCCTTCCGTGAGAAAAAGTGACGTTTGGGAACCTGCCACTGAGGAACCGCACATTCCACAAACTCACGGAAGGGGGCAGAGTGTACCAACTGAAAAGGCAGCAGTTGAAGTGCTAGCAATTTAGCCAAGCTAGCATTCAACTGCTGGGCATATGGATGGATGGGAGTAAACTTCTTTCGGCGGTGCAGCAGCTGGGGCAGGGAAATTTGCCTGGTACAATCTGACGTTGGTGTACCGATAGCAGATTGCCCACAAGTACTGTTGGCTGTGACACACCTAATTCCTCTCAGTGCAGGTTTCAGAGAGGACTGAAGGTTTTGTGGGGTTGGAGATCCCAGATGATGAGGAGCTAGGAGTGGTCCACTTTGTTCTCTGGTGTGGGACTTTTAGGTACGCTTGCCAAAGAAATGCATGGTGTCACGTACCTGGTAGGTTTTGAGCCTGAAGTGCAGAGAAAGACCTCCCTTACAGCTCCCACTCCCGTTCCCCTGGAATGGAGACAGAGGGCCAGGAGTGAAGAGTGGTATGGGTGCCTGGCAGGATCAACAGTCGCTGGAAGTTCAGTAGTGGTGGCACCCTCTGGAACCTGAAGCTGAAGAGAAGACTGAAGACTGAGACTGGAATGCAGGGAGGACCAGGAACCCAGCAGGTAAGCAAGCCGGACAGAAGAACAGGGCTGGAACCAGGAACAAGCAGCAGGTAGTAGACTGGAACGCTGGACTGGAACCAGGAACAACAGCAGGTAGTAGACTGGAACGCTGGACTGGAACAAGCAGCAAGTAGTAGACTGGATGCTGGTATACACAGCGGGAAGGTCAACAAGCCGGTGGTCGGTATTGGTCGGACAGCAGAGGTACCAGGGATTACACAGAGGGATGGTCAGGCAAGCCAAGAGGGTCTGGTGCAGGCGGATAGCAGGATGATCAAACAGGAAGCCGGGTCAGATAACAGGATACACAGATCAGATCAGGTTAAGCACACGGAACGCTGTAGAGCAGACAGCAGGGATAGAGTGTGACAGACTGGTTTAAATAGCCCGCCTGACACCAGCGGGAGTGCGCGTGCACGTGCCAGTGCGTGACAGCACCCGTGAACGCGCGCGCATGCGCAGTGGGACCCGTGGCCATGTTCCCGTGCGCCTGGATCGCCGGTTACTGGCAGGATCTTCATGACACATGGCAGGTCGACATATGTCTGGTCAAGCATGTGGTGCCCAAGCGGGTGATGTTTTGGTCACACGACATATGCTTGAGACATATGTTGCAAATAGCAGCAGTGGGTCTGATGCACTCCTCTCAAAAAAGGCCCACACCAAAGAACTTTTGGAATAATGTGCAGAGACTGCACATGCGGAGCTCTGCGGTGTGATACAGTTGGTGTGCTGCCCTTAAGCTGGCCCCTGGAGGGCATCCTGCCTCATTGCCTCCTCCTCTCTCCTATTAGGTACCCACGTGGAGTCAGTGACCTCATCATCCCCTCCCTCCTCATCACTGGAGCAAACCTGGCAGTATGCTGCAGCTGGGGGAACAAGACTGCCAGATTGCTGTCCTTCTTGGGCACCCCCTCTCTCTGGGCTCACGTTACTGCCTTCCTCTAGCTGGGTACTATCATGGGAGCCTTCAAAATGCTGGGCATCCTCCTGGAGTTCAGGGGGCTCCTCAGGAGGACATGGTGGGGCTAGGGAAGGAGTGACTGATGCCATTAAACCGAGGGAAGAGGCTGCGTTGGCAGCTGCTTTGACAGACAAAGTACCCTGAGCCTGGGTGAGGGAGGATGAGGAGGATGAGGACAGCTTAGTCATCCACTCTACCAAGTCTTTGGCATGTTGTGGCTCAACACGGCCAGCTGCCGAAAAAAAGGACAAGCGTGTCCCATGCCCATGTGCTGATGAGGATGCACCGTTTCCACGACCAGCACTGTTGCCTCTAGACACAGAGCCTGCTTGCCCTCTCTTTTGGCTTGTTACTGTCTGCCTCTCTTTGTTGGCCTTCCAGACATACTAATGGCCTGCAGTGAGATGTAGTTGCACAAAGCTGAGATGTGTGTGTATATATATATATATATATATATATATATATATATATACTGATACTGCAGCTAGCAGAATCAATTGCCTGCCTGTAGTATTATTAGTATGAGAACACCAGCAATTGTCTTCAGGTAGCTTTAGGTGCACACTGTGCAGAGGACACAGTACACTAATGCCCTGTACACACGGTCGGACATTGATCGGACATTCCGACAACAAAATCCTCTGATTTTTTCCTACGGATGTTGGCTCAAACTTGTTTTGCCTACACACGGTCGCACAAAGTTGTCGGAATTTCCGATCGCCAAGAACGCGGTGACGTCAAGCACGTACGACGAGACTAGAAAAGGCCGGTTCAGAACCAAGCGCGGCACCCTTTGGGCTCCTTTTGCTAATCTCGTGTTAGTAAAAGTTTGGTGAGAGACGATTCGTGCTTTTTCAGACTCGTGGCTTTCAGATCGTTTTCTGCCGTTCAGTTTGTGCTTGTGGGTTTGTATCTGCTCTTCAGTGCGTGCAGTCAGTTCGTATCTGAGTTTTCTGTGTGATCTTGTCCGCTCGTTGCTGTTTTTCAGGTCGCTCTTCACAGGCCTTGCTGTTCTTCAGTGCGTTCTGTTACTTCGTTCTGAGCAGCCGACCGTTTTCTAGCCATGTTTCGTATGCGTACTCCTCGTACAGTTCGTGCTGTGCGGGGGCTTGGTGTTGGGGTCCTGACCTTGACACAAGTCCAGTCCATGAACAGGGTGGGGAGGAGTTCATGGACCAAGAATTGGTTGCTTCAGCCTGACCAGTTCTGTCATATGTCTTTGCTCCGTGAGATCCGTGAGAAGAATCCTGATGATTTCAGGAATTTTCTCAGGATGACGGACCCCGTGTTTCACCGTTTGTTGGCTTCGCTGACCCCCTATATCAGCAGGCAGGATACCTGCATGAGGCAAGCCATCACTCCGGAGCAGAGGTTGGTCGCTACCTTGCGGTATTTGGCCACAGGGAGAAGCCTGCAGGACCTCAAGTTCTCGACAGGCATCTCCCCCCAGGCTCTTCTGTGTGGACATTTACTGCTTGTGTTTGTTTTAGCTGACCCTGACAGAAATGTGTGGAGTCCAGAAAATGTCGTGATTGTGTAACCTTATACAAAGCACTGTTGGCTGTTATTTACTAAATGCAAAGACACTTTTCACTACAAGTGCACTTGCAACTGCACTGAAACTGCACTTGTAGTGCAAAGTGGATTTGCCCTTAGGAAATTACCCCCATTTTCTCATCAAACAACAATTACATCACCCCAAAAGTGTTGTAGCGTTGAGACAATAATCCACACATTCTTGATGAACAATCTTTTTAATACCAGCACAATCACATGTGCATTTACCAAAGGTTTTTCTGACAAACCGACATGTTTGTTGTATAACATATTTTGTGGTGTCATTATCCAAAATCAAAATGTGCATTTTATAGAAAACAGGCCTGTGTAAAACCAACAAGAAAGAAACAAATCTTGATCTTACAAAGTTCACATTTGGTAGAATTGGAAGGCAATATCAGACATGAGTATTTAGGAACTGTGTTTGATATTGCGTTCAGATGGGGGGAACTCACCCCTGGAAAAGCCAAATTTGGAAGATGCACACAAATTTCACAATGTCAACATGTGCTATCTGTCATCACGGGGGATGAAGGGACGTGTTTTGGGGGAGAAAGCCCTTCCTCACCGCTACTTTATTATTGAGGAAGGGGTTGCACCCCCAAAACGCGTCCATTGATCTCCCGTGATGGCAGATAGCACATGTTGGCACACTGTGTGCATCCTCCAATTTTGGCTTTTGGAAAAATCACAAAAACATTTCGCACATTGTAGCAGACAAAAGAAGAAAGTGATTTGGAGGGGCTTTAAACTCGCCCCAAAACATCAATGATGTTTTTATATTTTGGAATAACATCATTGATGTTTTGCTTGATGTTTTCCAATTGTAAATTACACCCCATGATCTCCCCGATCAGGATCTGGGCACTTTCGGATGTGAAAGGATCTGGATCCACAACCTCACGATCACCTAAAAAGAAAGGAACCCCAAAATAAATTAGGTTTGCAAAAAAATGCCGCCATCCATCTCTTATCTGAGCCTGTGGTCGCAGACACTCACCTGTTGTGGTGACTACTTCCACCACGTCTTCATCCTCCTGCTCAGCTTGTGTTGGTATTTCCCCTTCTTCCAGAGGGGGGGGGCTCTGGTCTCCTCAGAAGAGGGGTGTCCTCCGAGTCTTTTCTCCCCTATGTAAAACAAAAATGGTATAATTAGCACACAGATATTTGATGGCAGAACTATAAAGATGAAACATTGCTTGGAAGTGGGGTACAATTATCTATTTTAGCAGAGTTCCAAGATGTAGCTTTTTTAGTGTCCTTTGTCAAGCTGCAATACTTTACCTGTTTTGTACAAGCTTCACAGATGGAGACCCCCCTATAGTATACACTGGAGCACCTGTGTGGCCCCCCTAATAAAAAGGGTGTTCTGGGGTCCCACACTAGTGCTCCAGTGTCCAGATGTGAAAACTGCTGCTCAGTGTCCTCTCCTTACACACAATCTAGTTTGCATTTCATTCTAGTAACAAAGCCATCTACACAACCCAATTCTTTGAAGACAAGTATAGGGCGTCAAAATGGTGGCCAAATGCATATGGGCTAAACAATGGTATTTTATAGTCCGAAAAAAAAATGTGTGATCCGAACGAATAATGTGCCCATGAACATGAAAGTTGCCATTTTAAACTGTACAACAGTTCCTAAAAGCACATGGAGCAGCACGAACGTAATAAACACAAGAACAATAGGAACACAGCACAACTACTTACTTTTTTGCAGCACTCTCCGGATCTTTCTGTACTGCTCATGTTCTCGTAATTTGAGGTCCGACCACCGCTTCCTGAGCTCATCTTTCGATCGTCGTACCCTGAATTTCCGTTGCAGACTCCTGACCACTTTCGCCATGATCTTGGCCTTTCGGACATTGTGGTTGGGGTAAGGCCCATACTTTCCATCATAGTCGGCCTTCTCCAGGATGTCCACCATTTCCAACATCTCCCCAAAGGACATATTTGAGTCCTTTAATCTCCTTCTGGATCAGGACGTTTCAGGCTCCGGCCTTTCCTCCTCCTCCTCGTTGCTGTACTTAGCACGATCCTGCTGTCTCTCCGCCATGTGCTCTTCCTCCACTGCGCCGAACGAAAAGGGGCGGGGAATAGAATAGAAAGAACGTCAGAGGCAGGCGGAGTTATACGCATGCGCAGTGTGTATAAATCGTAACGCGCGCGTCTTACGTACGATCTGTGAGTGGAGGAAGGAGCATTGGAGACGCCGATCGTGCTAACGAAGGTAGGATCTAAACTTGGGCCTATACTGCTTCGAAATTGAAGCCTATATTGTAACAAGATTAGGGGAGTTTGGCCTGACATTAGGGTTTGTCTTGTGTTGTGTCTTGCAGAGAAAATGGATGGGTTCAACGACCACAATTTCCTGCCCCTGTTCATAGACAAGTACAGGGAGCTGCCCTGTCTGTGGCAGGTCAGACACCCCCACTATAATCACAAACAGAAGAGGCAGGCAGCGCTGGAGAAACTGCTGGAGTTGGTGAAGCCGGTGGTCCCCACAGCAACCATCCCCTATTTAAAAGCTAAAATTGGTGGCCTGAGGAGCACATATCTGAGGGAGCGCAAGAAGGTCACAGATTCCCAGAGATCCGGAGCTGCAGCAGATGACATTTATGTCCCCAGGCTGTGGTACTATGAGAGACTGCGATTTCTGTCAGACCATACTGAAGTCAGGGAATCCCTCTCCACTCTTCCTTCCACTCTTCCTTCCATCCCAGCTGAGGCTTCTGATGTCCAACCTGTGCCTTCCAGCCAGGAAGAAATGGAGGAGCCCAGCTGGAGTCAGGTATAGCATTCTTCTACAGATTTCTGGGCAATAAAGAAATTATGTTTACTAGATGTTATTATTGATCACTATTTGCTGATTTCATAAAGTGTTTTACATATCAATAGACAGTAGTGGGCACCCAAAATTGGGACAAGAATGCAAAATGCTGGGCTCAGAAGGATAGTCTGTTATATTTGTTAACATTCAATTTGCAGCAGTCAGGAGGTGAAAATTGTGTGTGATTGATGAAAACAATACTAAAACGATGTCCCTTTTTCATACACAGGAAGACCTCAGCCAGGAGGAGGCTGTGGAATGTGGCAGTCAGGAGGAGGCGGGGATTAGTGGCAGCCAGGAGGAGGCGGGGATTAGTGGCAGCCAGGAGGAGGCGGGGCTAAGTGTCAGCCAAGAGAAGCCTGGGACAAGTCGCAGCCTGACTGAGTCTCAGGTCCCTCCCCTCCGCCTGCCATATAAAAGGGCCAGGAAGGCCACTCCCAGTCCTGTGCAGGATTCAGTGTACAGGCTGATCCAGGAGGCTTCGGCGTCCCTCAGAGCCTTCCCCAGTCCTGCAGAGGCCTTTGCCTGCATGGCTGCCACAAAATTGCTTGGCATGCAGGAGGGCCAACGCAAGATTTCTGAGGACCTGATTTATAAAGTCCTTCGGAAGGGGGAGAGTGGGGAACTGACACACAAGACGGATGTCATGGAGAGGGACGATCCTCCTCCTCCTCCTCCTCCTCCTGCTGCCACAACTCCACCACCACAGCCAAAGGCTGGAAGGAAGCGTGGAAAGAAGACCTGAGAGTGATGACCTGGGTTCAGTCTGGTCTGTCAGAAGATGCAGTCTCTCGTATGACCACAGCCTGGGGACACAGATGTCATCTGCTGCTTTCCGGATCTCTGGGACTTCTGGACCAGACTGCCCTCCTTTAGATATGGACTCCTCAGGCCACCAATTTTGCTTTTAAATAATTGATGTCTGCCCTGGGAGTCCAAGGCTTCGCCCACTTCTGCAGTTTCTCCAGCATTGCCTCCCTCTTTGTTTATAGTTGTGACCCCTAATAAAATATTTTTAGGTAAATTCTACTCTCCTGTGTGTGTTTTCATCCAAAAAGGACAGTTTGTTGGTGAGTATTCAGGTACATTTCTAAAGTACAATGTGAAATTAACAAGGGACAACAACACCAAACAATCTCCTCCTACAGATTAAATAGAACAACATATCAATGGTGTTGTGGGAACTTGTCACAAAAAACACACAAACATTTTCGGGAGTACAAATCAAAATCACCAAAAAAAAAATAAAAAATAAAAAGAGAAACACAAAAAAAGATTCTACATTAAAGTAAAAAAAAAAAAAAAAATATGTTGTCAGATGTGAGAAATCAAAATATATTGAGGGAATCCCGATAAATAGTAACGAAAAAAGTTTGTGAGAAGTGTGTGTGAATATGAGCATCAAAACGACTTAATTCTTGTCACATTATAAAGAAGAAGAGAGTGCGCTGTATTAAACCATTTTTTACATTGCAGCGTGACGAAAGTGCTTTATCCATTACGAACGCTAAGTTTACCAGAACGAGCTGTCCCGTGTCGGAATTTCTTCTGAGCATGCGTGGCACTTTGTGTGTCGGAACAGGCCACACAGGGTCAGAATTGACGCGATCGGATTTTGTTGTCGGAAAATTTTATCTCCTGCTGTCCAACTTTGTGTGTCGGAAAATCCGATGGAAAATGTCCGATGGCGCCCACACACGGTTGGAATTTCCGACAACACGCTCCGATCGGACATTTTCCATCGGAAAATCCGACCGTGTGTACGGGGCATAACTGTAAATACTGCAGCTGCCTGCCTGTGGTACCAATAGGATCATAAGAACACCAGCAATTTTCTTCAGGTAGCTTTAGGTGCATACTGTGCAGAGGACACAATACACTAACTGTAAATAGTGTAGCTGCCTGCCTGTGGTACGAATAGGATCCAAAGAACACCACCAATTTTCTTCAGGTAGCTTTAGGCGCACACTGTGCAGAGGACACAGTACACTAATGCCGCGTACACACGGTCGGACTTTTCGTCTACAAAAGTCCAACGGACGCTGACGGACTAAAGCTGGCTGGTAATCCGATCGTGTGTGGGCTTCTCCGGACTTTCAACTGACTTTTTTTGCCTCAAATCCGACGTACTTTAGATTTGAAACATGCTTTAAATCTTTCCGACGGACTCGAGTACGGTCGAAAAATCCGCTCGTCTGTATGCTAGTCCGACGGACAAAAACCCACGCTAGGGCAGCTATTGGCTACTGGCTATCAACTTCCTTATTTTAGTCCGGTGTACGTCATCACGTAAGAATTCGACGGACTTTTGTGTGATCGTGTGTAGGCAAGTCTGTTCGTTAGAAAGTCCGCCGCAAGTCCGTCGAAAGTCCGCCGCAAGTCCGTCGAAAGTCTGTCGGACAGGCTGTCGGACTTTTGTAGACGAAAAGTCCGACCGTGTGTACGCGGCATAACTGTAAATACTGTAGCTGCCTGCCTGTGGTATTAATAGGATCAGAACAACAGCAATTGTCTTCAGGTAGCTTTAGGTGCACACTGTGCAGAGGACGTGGTACACTAACTGTAAATACTACAGCTGCCTGCCTGTGGTACTAATAGGATCAGAAGAACACCAGCAATTTTCTTCAGGTAGCTTTAGGTGCACACTGTGCAGAGGACACAGTACACTAACTGTAAAGACTGTAGCTGCCTGCCTGTGGTATTAATAGGATCAGAACAACAGCAATTGTCTTCAGGTAGCTTTAGGTGCACACTGTGCAGAGGACGCAGAACACTAACAGTAAATACTGCAGCTGCCTGCCTGTGGTACTAAAAGGATCAGAAGAACACCAGCAATTTTCTTCAGGTAGCTTTAGGTGCAAACTGCAGATGACACAATACACTAACTGTAAATAGTGTAGCTGCCTGCCTGTGGTAATAATAGGATCCGAAGAACACCACCAATTTTCTTCAGGTAGCATTAGGTGCACACTATGCAGAGGGCACAGTACACTAACTGTAAATACTGCAGCTGCCTGCCTGTGGTACTAAAAGGATCAGAAGAACACCAGCAATTTTCTTCAGGTAGCTTTAGGTGCAAACTGTGCAGAGGACACAATACACTAACTGTAAATAGTGTAGCTGCCTGCCTGTGGTACTAATAGGATCCAAAGAACACCACCAATTTTCTTCAGGTAGCTTTAGGCGCACACTGTGCAGAGGACACAGTACACTAACTGTAAATACTGTAGCTGCCTGCCTGTGGTATTAATAGCATCAGAACAACAGCAATTGTCTTCAGGTAGCTTTAGGTGCACAGTGTGCAGAGGACGTGGTACACTAACTGTAAATACTGCAGCTGCCTGCCTGTGGTACTAATAGGATCAGAAGAACACCAGCAATTTTCTTCAGGTAGCTTTAGGCGCACACTGTGCAGAGGACACAGTACACTAACTGTAAATACTGTAGCTGCCTGCCTGTGGTATTAATAGGATCAGAACAACAGCAATTGTCTTCAGGTAGCTTTAGGTGCACACTGTGCAGAGGGCACAATACACTAACTGTAAATAGTGTAGCTGCCTGCCTGTGGTACTAATAGGATCCAAAGAACACCACCAATTTTCTTCAGGTAGCTTTAGGCGCACACTGTGCAGAGGACACAGTACACTAACTGTAAATACTGTAGCTGCCTGCCTGTGGTATTATTAGTATGAGAACACCAGCAATTGTCTTCAGGTAGCTTTAGGTGCACACTGTGCAGAGGACACAGTACACTAACTGTAAATACTGTAGCTGCCTGCCTGTGGTATTAATAGGATCAGAACAACAGCTATTGTCTTTAGGTAGCTTTAGGTGCACACTGTGCAGAGGACGCAGAACACTAACTGTAAATACTGCAGCTGCCTGCCTGTGGTACTAAAAGGATCAGAAGAACACCAGCAATTTTTCTCAGGTAGCTTTAGGTGCAAACTGTGCAGATGACACAATACACTAACTGTAAATAAAGTAGCTGCCTGCCTGTGGTACTAATAGGATCCGAAGAACACCACCAATTTTCTTCAGGTAGCTTTAGGTGCACACTGTGCAGAGGACACAGTACACTAACTGTAAATACTGTAGCTGCTTGCCTGTAGTATTAATTGGATCAGAACAACAGCAATTGTCTTCAGGTAGCTTTAGGTGCACACTGTACAGAGGATGCGGTACACTAACTATAAATACTGCAGCTGCCTGCCTGTGGTACTAATAGGATCAGAAGAACACCAGCAATTTTCTTCAGGTAGCTTTAGGAGCACACTGTACAGAGGCACAGTACACTAACTGTAAATACTTTAGCTGCCTGCCTGTGGTATTAATAGGATCAGAACAACAGCAATTGTCTTCAGGTAGCTTTAGGTGCACACTGTGCAGAGGGCACAATACACTAACTGTAAATAGTGTAGCTGCCTGCCTGTGGTACTAATAGGATCCGAAGAACACCACCAATTTTCTTCAGGTAGCTTTAGGCGCACACTGTGCAGAGGACACAGTACACTAACTGTAAATACTGTAGCTGCCTGCCTGTGGTATTAATAGGATCAGAACAACAACAATTGTCTTCAGGTAGCTTTAGGTGCACACTGTGCAGAGGACGCAGAACACTAACTGTAAATACTGCAGCTGCCTGCCTGTGGTACTAAAAGGATCAGAAGAACACCAGCAATTTTCTTCAGGTAGCTTTAGGTGCAAACTGTGCAGATGACACAATACACTAACTGTAAATAGTGTAGCTGCCTGCCTGTGGTACTAATAGGATCCAAAGAACACCACCAATTTTCATCAGGTAGCTTTAGGTGCACACTGTGCAGAGGACACAGTACACTAACTGTAAATACTGTAGCTGCCTGCCTGTGGTATTAATAGGATCAGAACAACAGCAATTGTCTTCAGGTAGCTTTAGGTGCACACTGTGCAGAGGGCATAATACACTAACTGTAAATAGTGTAGCTGCCTGCCTGTGGTACTAATAGGATCCAAAGAACACCACCAATTTTCTTCAGGTAGCTTTAGGCGCACACTGTGCAGAGGACACAGTACACTAACTGTAAATACTGTAGCTGCCTGCCTGTGGTATTAATAGGATCAGAACAACAGCAATTGTCTTCAGGTAGCTTTAGGTGCACACTGTGCAGAGGGCACAATACACTAACTGTAAATAGTGTATCTGCCTGCCTGTGGTACTAATAGGATCCAAAGAACACCACCAATTTTCTTCAGGTAGCTTTAGGCACACACTGTGCAGAGGACACAGTACACTAACTGTAAATACTGTAGCTGCCTGCCTGTGGTATTATTAGTATGAGAACACCAGCAATTGTCTTCAGGTAGCTTTAAGTGCACACTGTGCAGAGGACACAGTACACTAACTGTAAATACTGTAGCTGCCTGCCTGTGGTATTAATAGGATCAGAACAACAGCAATTGTCTTCAGGTAGCTTAGGTGCACACTGTGCAGAGGACGCAGAACACTAACTGTAAATACTGCAGCTGCCTGTCTGTGGTACTAAAAGGATCAGAAGAACACCAGCAAATTTTCTCAGGTAGCTTTAGGTGCAAACTGTGCAGATGACACAATACACTAACTGTAAATAGTGTAGCTGCCTGCCTTTGGTACTAATAGGATCCGAAAAACACCACTAATTTTCTTCAGGTAGCTTTAGGTGCACACTGTGCAGAGGACACAGTACACTAACTGTAAATACTGTAGCTGCTTGCCTGTGGTATTAATTGGATCAGAACAACAGTAATTGTCTTCAGGTAGCTTTAGGTGCACACTGTGCAGAGGATGCGGTACACTAACTGTAAATACTGCAGCTGCCTGCCTGTGGTACTAATAGGATCAGAAGAACACCAGCAATTTTCTTCTGGTAGCTTTAGGAGCACACTGTGCAGAGGCACAGTACACTAACTGTAAATACTTTAGCTGCCTGCCTGTGGTATTAATAGGATCAGTACAACAGCAATTGTCTGCAGGTAGCTTTAGGTGCACAGTGTGCAGAGGACACAATACACTAACTGTAAATAGTGTAGCTGCCTGCCTTGTGGTACTAATAGGATCCAAAGAACACCACCAATTTTCTTTAGGTAGCATTAGGTGCACACTGTGCAGAGGGCACAGTACACTAACTGTAAATACTGTAGCTGCCTGCCTGTGGTATTAATAGGAGCAGTGCAACAGCAATTGTCTGCAGGTAGCTTTAGGCGCACACTGTGCAGAGGACACAGTACACTAACTGTAAATACTGCAGCTGCCTGCCTGTGGTACTAATAGGATCAGAAGAACACCACCAATTTTCTTCAGGTAGCATTAGGTGCACACTGTAAGAGAACTGTCGGGATGCACCCGACACGCACACGTGCGCTTGCGCGCATTCACGGGCATCGGCAGATTTCCTTGCGCAGGAACACACATCTGACCACAATTGACACCTGACAGCCTATTTAAGGGTTGCTCTGATTTCTGACAGGTGCTGCTTGATCTTCAGCTGTGTCCTGAGATTCTGAAACCCTGTTTGTTTGACTTGAATTCCTGTTGCTGAAACCCTGGCCTTCCTGACCCTGTTTCTGGACTCTGATTACTCTGATTACTGGTTCATGATCCTGGCTTCCTGTTTGACCTTGCTCCTGTTTATACCTTGGTACCTCGCTGCCCGCCCGTTACTGAACCCAGCTTACCTGATGACCTTGCTCCTGTCTCCTGTTTGGCTCCACGCTGTTTCCGAGTACCTGTGCTCTTCGCTCCTGTCTCCTGTTTGGCTCCACGCTGTTTCCGAGTACCTGTGCTGGCCCTCCATCCTCTCAGCTGTGCTGGTTCCAGCTCTTCACCAGAAACCCTGCCTGCACTTCCCAGTCTGCAACACTTCTGGCAAGTTCTGCACGCAGCATTCACAGGCACTCATGTTCCTCCTGATCCTTGCCACCATCTGTTCCATCTCCAGTGGGGCTTGGATTGGAGATACAAGAGAGGCTGACCTCGTCATTTCAGACTCCTACCAGGTACGTGAGAGTATCAAGCAGCCTCAAATGGAGTCTGAAATGGAGGCCTCTCCACCAGAGGACATTTACAGATCTATTTCTGTGCTATCCAATATTGTGCAGAAGTTACAAGAAAATCTGAGTCGCATGAAAGAGCGATTTCCCCAAGATGAGAATGTCGCATTGGCCTGTGCTCTGCTTTTGGTCTCTGATTCATATTCCCAAACAGAGCCTGGCTTGTTCCATGAGGTTGTTTCCGCTCATGAACCCAGGGTGCCTATGCCTGAGCGATTCTCCGTAAATCGCAAGAAGTTTTGCACATTCTGGAATTCCTGCGAACTATATTTCTCCCTGTTACCCCGGACCTTCACGTCTGAAAACATCAAGGTGGGGTTTATCATTACGTTACTATTGGATGAACCACTTTCCTGGGCTCATCATCTCCGGGAACAACATGACCCTGTCCTGACAAATACGGATTCTTTCTTCTCAGCCATGGCTCAGCTTTATGCAGACCCCTTCTACCAGCAGACTGCCGAATTCATGCTTGGTAAATTACAGCAAGGTCAAAGGCCTGCTGAGGAATATGTAACTGACTTCCGTGTATGGAGTGCAGATACCCAATGGAATCATTCCGCACTTCGCCACCAGTTTCAACTAGGACTGTCTGACACCTTAAAGGATGAGCTTGCCAGAGTGGGAGTTCCAGCATCCCTGGAAGACCTGATCGATCTAACCATTCAGATCGATCGACGATTACGTGAAAGGCAATCCGAAAGGTCCAAAAGAACCCTTTCTGTGGCTTCAAGGTCTGACATTCCTGCATCCTCATCCGTTGCATCCCCCAGAAGGTGGGAACTGCATAAGACTCCTCATAGAAGTTTTCGAAGACCACCCCTTTCTCCTGATGAACGCCTTCATCGATTACAGGACAATCTGTGTCTCTATTGCGGGGAGGCGGGTCACTTTATACAGACTTGCCCGGCAAAGACCCGCAGGTCTTTCTCCCGTCAGCCTCACATGATGCATCTCTCAGGGAGGTACCAGTCTCATGTCTCTCTTTCCATTGTGCTCCAGTTTTCTGAAAAGACTGTTCCTGTACTTGCAATCATAGACTCTGTAGTTGTTTTATGGACTCTGCATTTGCTTCTCTCCACCAGCTGCCTGTATGTGCCAAGAAGCAGGAATTCCATGTTCATCTGGCTGACGGTTCCGGCATTAAATCAGGCCCAGTTACCCAAGAGACTTTACCTATTTCCTGCCGTACTTCTTCCGGCCACCATGAATTCCTCCGTTTGGATATCATAGCTTCTCCCATGTTCCCGGTCATCCTTGACATTCCATGGTTGAAGGCACATAATCCTCACATTAACTGGCTTACCGGAGACATCTCCTTCTCCTCTGACTACTGCCAAATTCACTGCCTACCTGAAAAGACTTTCAATACCACACCCCTCCGGGGTATCCTCCCTGACCATGAAACCTCTAATCTGGTCCCTGCTGCCTACCATGAGTATCTGGATGTATTCAACAAGAAAGGAGCGGACACTCTTCCTCCCCATACATATGATTGTCCTATTGAACTTTTACCAGGGGCTGAGATCCCATTTGGGCGAATTTATCCTCTCTCTGAGCCTGAACTAGAAGCCCTGCGGATTTATATAGATGAAAGCCTTGAAAAACAGTTCATCCGGCCCTCCACTTCACCAGCAGGGGCCAGTAATTTCTTTGTGGAAAAGAAAGACCATACCCTTAGGCCCTGTGTGGAGTATCGTGACCTTAACAGGGTCACTGTTAAAAAAACGGTACCCTCTGCCTCTGATCCCTGAACTTTTTCAAAGGCTGCGTGGGGCACGAGTGTTCTCCAAATTGGATCTGAGAGGTGCTTATAATCTTGTCAGAATCAGGGAGGGAGATGAATGGAAGACGGCCTTCCGA
This sequence comes from Lithobates clamitans, assembly GCA_037952925.1. NCBI lineage: Eukaryota > Metazoa > Chordata > Amphibia > Anura > Ranidae > Lithobates > Lithobates clamitans. The sequence continues at coordinate 8,068,111 of JBBGZY010000265.1, forward strand.
ACACGCTTCGGGCATTTTGAATATCAAGTCATGCCATTCGGACTCTGCAATGCCCCTGCCACATTCCAACATCTGGTTAATGACGTTTTTCGGGACTTCCTTGACTTATTCGTCATCGTGTATCTGGATGACATCCTTATATTCTCTGAAACTCTAGAATCCCATAGGACTCTTGTAAAGAAAGTACTGGGTCGGCTGAGGGAACACCGCCTTTATGCAAAGGCTGAGAAATATGACTTTGAAAAACCAACCATACATTTCCTGGGACTTGTCATCTCTGCTGATGGTATCTCCATGGACCCACAAAAAGTCACTCCCGTCTTGGATAGGCCTGCCCCTGTTGACAGGAAAGCTGTTCAGAGATTTGTGGGATTCGCCAACTTTTACAGAAAATGTATCAAGAACTTTTCTGGCATCATCACTCCTATCACTCAGTCAACAAAGCAGCATGTTCCTTTCCGATGGACCCCTGAAGCTCAAACAGCTTTTGCACAGTTAAAAACTTTATTCACGTCAGCTCCTATCTTGAAACATCCTGATCCATCCTTAGCCTATGTTTTGGAGGTGGATGCCTCTGAGAGTGCACTGGGCGCTATTTTGTCTCAACGCTAAGGTCCCAAATCTTTGCTCCATCCTGTGGCCTTTTTCTCTAAGAAATTAAATCCTTCTGAAAGGAACTATGATGTTGGAGACCGAGAATTGCTGGCTATCAAGGCTGCGCTTGAAGAATGGTGCTACCTCCTGGAAGGAGCAGCTCACCCCATCCTCATCTTCACGGACCATAAAAATCTCGAATACTTGAGGACGGCTAGACAACTAAGACCCCGGCAGACAAGGTGGGCACTTTTCTTCTCTCGTTTTATGTTCCATATAACTTATCGTCCTGGCTCAAAGAATGGTAAACCGGATGCCTTGTCCCGCATGTTCAGCGACCCAGTGGTATCCTCAGAACCTGATACAATTCTACCAGCCAAAAATTTTTTGCTTCTTCAGGCAGATTTGATGTCTCAGATAAAAGCAGATATGATAAACCAACCACCTTCCAAAGATCTGGCTCTTCAATTGAGCGATGGTCTGTACTTTCATAAGGAGCAAATCTTTATCCCTGAGCAACTCAGAGTTGCTGTCCTGAGGCGATGTCATGACCACCCATTAGCGGGCCACTTTGGAATTTGCAAAACGGCCGATCTGATCTCTCGTACATTCTGGTGGCCACACTTGATGCAAGACTGCAAAAGATATGTTAACTCTTGTGTGACATGCCTTTGGAATAAGTCGGACAGAGCCAAAACTTGGGGCCTACTTGAGCCACTCCCTGTACCTGAGAAACCATGGAGCATGATCTCCATGTATTTCATCGTGGAACTCCCCCCATCCGAAAACTTCACCACCGTGTTTGTTGTGATGGATCGCCTGACCAAGATGGCCCATTTTGTACCCTTACAAGGAACTCCTTCGGCCACAGAGACCACATCAGCTTTCATCAAGGAGATTGTAAGATTACATGGTGTCCCTGATAGCATCATCTCTGATCGTGGGGTGCAGTTTACGTCTAGATTTTGGAGGGCATTATGCCAAGCACTGAACATTGAACTCCGCCTCTCCACAGCCTACCATCCACAAACTAATGGACAAACTGAAAAAAACAATCAAACCCTCGAGCAGTACTTACGGTGTTTTTCCTCTTTTGCACAAGATGACTGGCTATCACTTCTCCCACTGGCAGAATTTTCATACAATAATTCCATCCACTCTGCAACCAAGCAATCACCCTTTTTTGCCAATTATGGGTACCACCCCTCTTTCTTACCTGAGCTGGCCATTGAATCATCTGTACCTGCTGTACAAAACAGATTAAACTTCCTCAGTACTAATAACCAATTACTGCAAGATACAATCTCCAAGACTCAAGCAAGCAATAAAAAGTTCTTCGACAAGAAGAAGAGAGGTAATCTGAACCTTAAACCTGGAGACAAGGTCTGGCTTTCCACAACAAACTTGAAACTGAGCTGTCCTTCAAGAAAACTTGGCCCAAAATTTTTGGGACCCTTCCCAGTCAAGAGGAAAATTAATGCAGTAGCATTCGAGTTAGTGTTACCCAAGAATCTAAAGATCCACCCTGTATTCCATGTCTCTTTGTTGAAACCAGATGTACCAAATCCATTTCCAGATCGGGTTTCTGAAATTCCTCCTCCACTGCTCATCGAAGGGAATGAGGAATTTGAGGTGGAAGCTGTGTTGGACTGTAGAAAAAGGCATAACCAAACACAGTTCCTCATTAAATGGAAAGGCTATGGTCGGAAGAAAATTCCTGGGAACCAGCTTCAGATGTGTATGCTCCCAAACTAGTGCAAGCCTTTTTTCAACGCCACCCAGAGAAAAGACACTTGAAGGGCATCCAGAGGCTGCCCTTAAGGGGGGGCAATGTAAAAGAACTGTCAGGATGCGCCCGGCACGCACACGTGCGCATGCGCGCATTCACGGGCATCGGCAGATTTCCTTGCGCAGGAACACACATCTGACCACAATTGGCACCTGACAGCCTATTTAAGGGTTGCTCTGATTTCTGACAGGTGCTGCTTGATCTTCAGCTGTGTCCTGAGATTCTGAAACCCTGTTTGTTTGACTTGACTTCCTGTTGCTTAAACCCTGGCCTTCCTGACCCTGTTTCTGGACTCTGATTACTCTGATTACTGGTTCATGATCCTGGCTTCCTGTTTGACCTTGCTCCTGTTTATACCTTGGTACCTCGCTGCCCGCCCGTTGCTGAACCCGGCTTACCTGATGACCTCGCTCCTGTCTCCTGTTTGGCTCCACGCTGTTTCCGAGTACCTGTGCTGGCCGTCCATCCTCTCAGCTGTGCTGGTTCCAGCTCTTCACCAGAAACCCTGCCTGCACTTCCCAGACTGCAACACTTCCAGCAAGTTCTGCACGCAGCATTCACAGGCACTCGCGTTCCTCCTGATCCTTGCCACCATCTGTTCCATCTCCAGTGGGGCTTGGATTGGAGATACAAGAGAGGCTGACCTCATCATTTCAGACTCCTACCAGGTACGTGACACACACTGTGCAGAGGGCACAGTACACTAACTGTAAATACTGTAGCTGCCTGCCTGTGGTATTAATAGGAGCAGCGCAACAGCAATTGTCTGCAGGTAGCTTTAGGTGCACACTGTGCAGAGGACGCAGTACACTAACTGTAAATTCTGTAGCTGCCTGCCTGTGGTATTAATAGGATCAGAACAACAGCAATTGTCTTCAGGTAGCTTTAGGTGCACACTGTGCAGAGGACGCAGTACACTAACTGTAAATACTGTAGCTGCCTGCCTGTGGTATTAATATGAGCAGTACAACAGCAATTGTCTGCAGGTAGCTTTAGGTGCACACTGTGCAGAGGATGCAGTACACTAACTGTAAATACTGTAGCTGCCTGCCTGTGGTACTAATAGGATCAGAACAACAGCAATTGTCTTCAGGTAGCTTTAGGTGCACACTGTGCAGAGGACACAGTACACTAACTATAAATACTGTAGCTGCCTGCCTGTGGTATTAATATGAGCAGTACAACAGCAATTGTCTGCAGGTAGCTTTAGGTGCGCACTGTGCAGAGGATGCAGTACACTAACTGTAAATACTGCAGCTGCCTGCCTGTGGTACTAATAGGATCAGAAGAACACCACCAATTGTCTTCAGGTAGCTTTAGGTGCACACTGTGTAGAGGACGCACTACACTAACTTGTAAATACTGTAGCTGCCTGCGGTTCTAATAGGATCAGAAGAACACCACCAATTTTCTTCAGGTAGCTTTAGGTGCACACTGTGCAGAGGACGTACTACACTAACTGTAAATACTGCAGCTGCCTGTGGTACTAATAGGATCAGAAGAACACCACCAATTGTCTTCAGGTAGTTTTAGGTGCACACTGTGCAGAGGACGCACTACACTAACTTGTAAATACTGCAGCTGCCTGCAGTACTAATAGGATCAGAAGAACACCACCAATTTTCTTCAGGTAGCTTTAGGCGCACACTGTGCAGAGGACGCACTACACTAACTGTAAATACTGTAGCTAATAGGACTAATAGGATCAAAAAAACACCAGCAATTTTCTTCAGGTAGCTGTTAATACTGTAAAAACACCTGCCTGCCTGTGTAGAGTATATATATATATATATATATATATATATATATATATATATACAACACCTAGGATGCATATATATACACAATACACTGTAAGTGCAGCTAACTGACTCGCCTGCCTACTCTATCTAACTTAAATCAAATGACACTATCTCTCTGTCTATCTCTCCACCGCCGCCGCAACACACTACACAAGGCCACCACGCAGGCGGCCTTATATGGTGTGGGGAGTGTACTAAACCCCCTGAGCCATAATTGGCCAAAGCCACGGTGGCTTTGGCCAATTATGGCTCTCTGTATAGACGGCGCTGTGATTGGCCAAGCATGCGGGTCATAGTGCATGCTTGGCCAATCATCAGCCAGCAATGCCATAGTGAATTATGGGCCGAGACTCGCCACTCGAATTTGGTGCAAATGGCCCATAACGTTCGAAATTCAATGAACGGTCGAACATGCCATGTTCAAGACGAACATGGGTTTGACTCGAACTCGAAGCTTATCCCTAATCTGGACTCAGGAGCACTAGTGTGGCACACCAGAGCACATTTTTTAGGGTGACCCACACAGGTGCTCCAGTGGATACTTGGGGTGTCTCCATCTGTGAAAATTGTCCAAAAAAGGTAAGTATTCCAGCTTGGTTAAAAGAGGATTATTCATGTCTTTAACTTGGAACTCTGCCCAAACAGACAATTGTAAACAACTTCCAAGCAATGTTTCATATTCCTATTTCTGGACTCAAATATCTGTGTGCTAAGTATACCTTTTTTGTTTCATTCTCATAGCAGAGAAAAGATTTGAAAGACACCACTCAGAGGACACCAGGGACCCCCCACATCACAGAGAATGGGAAATCAGCCCAAGCCCCCCCGAGGATCTGGAGGAAGGAGAGGTGGAGGAAGTGGGTGAGATGGTCACCCAAACAGATGAGTGTCTGACACCCCAGCTTCAGGTAATCTATGTATATCTATATATATATCTAATACATGTTTTTTAACCAATTTTTAGGTGATGTTCAGGTTGTGGAACAGGAAGCTGAACCTTTCACTAGTGATAGCGCCCAAAGGCTCATCCACAACATCATAGTGTGGAATGGGGAAATCAACATTATTCGAAATAAACTGAAAGTTATGGAACAACAAATGAAGAACATGATTGATGTGTTGGGGTGAAATATAAATTTAGAGCAAAACACATCCATTTTCCCACTTCTTGGACTCAACAAAAAAATTTTTTTTTTACATTTTAAAAGTCAAATTTTGAAAATGCACACGGTGTGTCAACATGTGCTATCTGCCATCAGGGGATCTCAATGTACACGTTTTGTGGGTGCAACCCCTTCCTCGTAACTCTAGTAGGTGAGAGGAAGGGGTTGTACCCCCAAAACACATCCATTGATCCCCCATGATGGGAGATAGCTCATGTTGACATTACCTATTTGGATTCCCAATTTGTGTGCATCTTCAAAATTTGGCTTTTACCGGGGTGACATCACCCCATCTGATGAAGGTAATATCAAGACATTTTTGACACTATAATGTCTGATATTGCCTTCAGTTTTTATACTTTGCACTTTGTAAGTTCCAGAGTTGTGTATGTTATGTTTTAAAACATGCCTGTTTGTAAAAAAAAAATATTGAGAAAAAATAACAAATATTTTTCGAAAAAATGTTCTAAATGCACATGTGAATTTGCAGAGTAAAAAAATTGAGAAACAACAATGTGTGGCTTCTTCTTTCAATGCTCAGTACCAGTTTTGTAAGTAATTTTGCGTTTTTCAGTGACAATGGGGCTTATTTACTAAAGGAAAATCCACTTGTCACTACAAGTGCACTAGAAGAACCTAGAAGACAGCCAAAAAGAAAAGCAAGCAATAAAGAAATTTCAAAATTTTATCTGATCATTTTTTTTCATTAATACATTTTATTAATAAATCTAATAATCTAATAAACTGTTATACAAGTTGTACACTCACTACTTAACATTGTAGCAAAGTGTCATTTCTTCAGTGTTGTCACATGAAAAGATAGAATAAAATATTTACAAAAATGTGAGGAGTGTACTCACTTTTGTGGGATACTGTGTATTAATCTTTTCATTAACATACACCACACTAACCCCCCACCCCAAGAAAACACACCGGGTCATTGATCATGTCCTCTTCAAAAGATAGAAAGAAAGAGAGAAAAAAAACCCACCCTCTTACCTACCCATAACCAAAACTCAATTTGTGCAAGACATTATTCAAAGTATAATTACTTTGAATAATGTGCCTTATTACATGTTTCAAACAACCAACAATACAAAAAAAAAGGAATCCCCCCAACTCCTCCCAACCTCCCCCCTCCAGATGCATCCCGTATCTATCCAATCCAAAACACAGAATTGTCCCCAAAAGGGTTTAATCCACCCCTATTTCTGAGGAGTAATACAGCCATCCTGCCTATGTATCTTTAACCACTTGACAACTGGGCACTTAAACCCCCTTCCTAACCAGACCAATTTTCAGCTTTTGGTGCTCTCACATTTTGAATGACAATTACTCAGCCATGCAACACTGTATCTATATGAAATTTTTGTCCTTTTTTTCACACAAATGGAGCTTTCTTTTGGTGGTATTTAATCACCGCTGGGTTCTTTATTTTTTGCGCCGTAAAAGAAAAAAGACCGAAAAATCTGTAAAAAAATGCATTTTTCTTCATTTCTGTTATAATATTTTGCAAATTAGTAATTTTTCTTCATATATTTTGGCCAAAATTTATACCGCTACATATCTTTGGTAAAATTAACCCAAATCGGTGGATATTATTTGGTCTTTGTGAAAGTTATAGAGTCCAAAAGCTATGGTGCGAATATTTGAAAATTGATCACACCTGAAGTACTGACGGCCTATCTAATTTCTTGAGACCCTAACATTCCAGAAAAGTACAAATACCCCCCTAATGATACCTTTTTGGAAAGAAGACATTCCAAGGTATTTAGAAAGATGCATGGTGAGTTTTTTGAAGTTGTCATTTTTTCCCACAATTCTTTGCAAAATCAAGGTTTTTTTTTTTACTTTTTTTTTCCCCCACAAAATTGTCATATTAGCAGGTTATTTCTCACACACCACATATGCATACCACAAATTACACCCCAAAACACATTCTGCTATTACTCCCGAGTACGGCGATACCACATGTGTGAGACTTTTACACAGCGTGGCCACATACGGAGGCCCAACATGCAGGGGAGCACCTTCAGGCGTTCTGGAGCACCCAGGCCAATTCTGACATTTCTCTCCTACATGTAAAAATCATCATTTATTTGCTAGAAAATTACATAGAACCCCAAAACATTATATATGTTTTTTTAGCAAAGACCCTAGAGAATACAATGGCGGTCGTTGCAACTTTTTATCTCGCACGATATTTGCGCAGAAATTTTTTTAACGCGTTTTTTTTTGGGAAAAAAACTGTTTTGTGCTTTACAAAAACCAAAACAGTAAAGTTAGCCTAATGTTTTTGCATAATGTGAAAGATGAAGTTATACTGAGTAAATAGATACCCAACATGTCACCTTTCAAAATTGCACGCGCTTGTGGAATGGCGCCAAACTTTGCTACTCAAAAATCCCCATAGGCGACGCTTTAAATTTTTTTACTGGTTACATGTTTTGAGTTACAGAGGAGGTCTAGGGCCAAAATTATTACACTTGCTCTACCGATCGCAGCGATACCTCACATGTGTGGTTTGAACACGGTTTTCATATGTGGGCGGGACTTACGTATGCGTTCGCTTCTGCATGCGAGCACACAGGGACAGGGGCGCTTTAAATTTTTTTTTTTTATTGTTCATTTTACTTTATTTATTTTAGTTTGATGCTTTTTGACCACTTTTATTCCTATTACAAGGAATATAAACATCCTTGTAATAGGAATATGGCATGACAGGTCCTCTTTACAGTGAGATATGGGGTCAATAAGACCCCACATCTCACCTCTAGGCTGGGAAGCCTGAAATAAAAAAAAAAAAAAAGATCCTGGCTTCGATCGTAGCGGTGAGTCGGTAGAAGCGCAGGAGGGGGGGACATCCCCTCTCGCCTCCCGTAAGAACGATCAAGCAGTGGAACAGCTGCTATGATTGTTCTCATGGTGTAGGGAATCGCCGGCTGAAAAAGCTGATATCTGAATGATGCCTGTAGCTGCACCCATCATTCAGATATCTCCGCACAAAGTCAAGGACGTTGTATGACGGCGGGTGGGCGGGAAGTGGTTAAAACACATTTTTTTTTTAACACAAAGTTGTCCATTTATACAATATTTCTAACACATAGCATGTACATACCAAAAATGACACCCCAAAATAGATTCCCCTGCTCCTCCTGAGTACGGCGATACCACATGTGTGAGACTTCCACAGCCTGGCCACATACAGAGGGCGAGTACAGCTGAGCTTGGCTCAGCATGGCAGGGTATGGCGGGGTATTGCGGAGTATGGTGGGGTATTGCGGAGTATGGCGGGGTATTGCAGAGTATGGCGGAGTATGGCGGAGTATGGCGGGGTATGGCGGGGTATGGCGGAGTATGGCAGAGTATGGCAGAGTATGGCAGAGTATGGCAGAGTATGGCGGGGTATGGCGGGGTATTGTGGAGTATTGCGGAGTGTGGCGGGGTATTGTGGAGTATGGCGGGGTATGGCGGGGCATGGCAGAGTATGGCGGGGGCATTGCAGAGTATGGCGGGGGCATTGCAGAGTATGACGGGGGCATTGCAGAGTATTGCGGGGGAATTGCAGAGTATGGCGGGGGCATTGCAGAGTATTGCGCGGGAATTGCAGAGTATTGCACAGCATTGCAGAGTATTGTGGGGGCATTGCAGAGTATTGCACAGCATTGCAGAGTATTGTGGGGGTGTTGCAGAGTATTGCACAGCATTGCAGAGTATTGTAGGGGCATTGCAGAGTATTGTGGGGGCATTGCAGAGTACTGCACAGCATTGCAGAGTATTGCACAGCATTGCAGAGTATTGCACAGCATTGCAGAGTATTGTGGGGGCATTGCAGAGTATTGTGGGGGCATTGCAGAGTATTGCACAGCATTGCAGAGTATTGTGGGGGTGTTGCAGAGTATTGCACAACATTGCAGAGTATTGTGGGGGTGTTGCAGAGTATTGCACAGCATTGCAGAGTATTGTGGGGGTGTTGCAGAGTATTGCACAGCATTGCAGAGTATTGTGGGGGTATTGCAGAGTATTGCACAGCATTGCAGTATAGTGGGGATGGCTGAGCATGGATGGATGGATGCCTGGATGTCTCTGTGCAGCGCTGTGGGCACTACACATACAGCCCACAGCGCTGCAGACATCCATCCATCCCCCTCCCCGCTCACTGTGTACCGATCGGTACACGGGAGGGGAGGAGAGGAACCGGCGTCATCAGATGACGCCGGTCTGTTTACATGTGATCGCGCCGTCATTTGACGGCGCGATCACATGGTAAACGGCCGCGATCAGCGGCCATTTACCGGGATCCGTGATGCGCCGGGTCCTCCGGACCCGGCGGTCACGGAAGTGTTCGGGTGCGCGCCCCAGGGGGCGCGCGAGAGGGGAATTCTGGGAGGACGTCATAGTACGCCCTCCCAGAGTTATCCAACCGCCCTGCAGCCGCCATTCGGCTATGGGCCGGTTGGTAAGTGGTTAAATTTATTCTGTTGGTCTTTAACCATATGTATCAATCTCTCTGCTTCCATTTTTTTTTCTACCTCCCTTTTCCAATCCATTATAGTGAGGACATCCAGACTGTTTCCAAAATCCAGGTATCAATATTTTGGCTGCATTGAGCAAATGGGGAGAAACCTAGCAGATGATGGCATCCCATGAAAAAGAAAATGTAATGGAGAGATCTCTGTAGGTCTAAGTGCCATTTTCTTAATCCAAGGGGCTATCTCCTCCCAGAAAACTTTAATCTTTGGGCAATGCCACCATAATTGCAGAAATTAACCCCTTTGGTTACATCCCCTCCAGCAGTTAACATCTGCCGATGGGTATATCTGAGCCAATCAAGCCGGTGTAGGATACCATCTTGTCAGGAACTTGTAAGACATCTCTTGTCTATGGGAACTTATTAAAGTATGAAGTGTCGCTCCCATAAGCCTTTTAATTTGCTCTGATGTAAAATTATTGCCCATTACTCTCTCCCATTCTCAAATGAAATAGGAAGTTGTCAAATTTTGGGTGCTCAGAACCAGCTTATACATTCGAGACAACATATGACCCGGCTCTTATAAGTTAACACACCATTCCTCAAAAGTAGTAAGCTGGTTCGCTGGCCTGATCTGGTGCTTCCACTTATTAAACAAGTCTGTCAGTTGATGTTATTTCCATACAGCCATTGGTACTTCCCTCAGTATTCGAATCAAAGCCATCAATTAGCCAAAAATTATACACCAATTCAGTTTTTTTAAAGTGCTCCTTTATGCTCCTCTAATGCAGGAATACTCTATGGACCAAATGAGTCAGGCAACATGAAAGGATGGAAACCATAGTTCGCAATAAACGGGGACAATCGGGAAGCAGAATTCAAGCACTATCGTGATATTGTGAGCAAACTCTGTAATAGGTAATAGGTCTGACCAGTTGTTATTATGGTCAGAAATATAGCAATGTAGGAATTGCTCCAAGGACTGATTGGCTCATTTTGCAACCCCATTAGACTGCGGGTAATACGCAGAGAAAAAAGCAAGCAGGATTCCCAACTGTGCACAAAAGGCTCGCCAGAACCAGGACACAAACTGACTACCCCTGTCCGAGACAATCACCTTGGGTAGCCCATATAAGCGAAAGATCTCCCGAGCAAAAATAGAAGCCAGTTCCTTAGAAGTGGGCAACTCCTCAAATGGAATACAATGACACATCTTTGAGAACCGGCCAACCACCATACGGATAACTGTGTTGCCTTGGAAGTTGGGTAACTCCACAATGAAATCCATAGACAGGTGGGTCCAGGGCCTCTCTCCATTGGGTATGGGTTGTAGGAGGCCCACTGGAAGATATCATGGAGTCTTACTCTGAGCACACACAGAATGGGCAGCTACGAAGGCAGTTACATGAGCACGTAGACTAGGCCACCAGGATTGTTAGGAAATGGCCCAAATGAGTTGATTCCTCCCAGGGTGGCCAGCTGCCTTGGAAAAATGGTAAGTCTGGAGCATTGCAGTACAGAGACTCTCTGGGACAAAGCAGCGGTCACAAGGTTTTTCAGGAGGAGCATGGAACTGAGCAGCAAGAATTTTGTCACCCAAAGGAAAAGTAAGAATAGTGTGAACCATAGCCAGAATACGATCAGGAGGAATCACGGGAACCGGAACAGACTCCAACTTGGAAGTGGAGGAAAATTGTTGTAACAAGGCGTCAGCCCTTACATTCTTAGTACCAGGTAAGAATAAGACAATGTAATAGAAACTTGTCAAGAAAAGAGCCCATCCTGCCCTTCTGGGAGATAGGAGGCATTTAGCCTCAGACAAGAATGTGAGATTCTTATGTTCAGTAAGAATGAGAACCAGCACAGTGGTACCTTCGAGGAGATGTCTCCATTCTTTCAGGGCTAAAATGATCGCCAACAGCTCTCTGTCACCAATCTCGTAATTGCACTCCACAGGTGACAATTTCTTGGAAAAGTGGCCACAAGGAAGCAGGATCAGGATGTGCCAACACAGGAGTAGAAACAAAGGCAGCCTTCAGACTCTCAAAGGCCTTAACGGACTTCGGAGACCAACTCTGTGGGTTACCATCCTTTCTGGTCATATCAGTCAGGGGCTTGACCAGATATGAGAAGTTACAAATAAACTTCCGATAATAGCTGGCAAAGCCCAGGAAACACTGCAGAGGACGTAAACCCATGGGCCGGGGCCACTGTAGGACTGCTGAAAGTTTCTCTGGGTCCATCAAAAAACCAGCAGTGGAAATTACAGGAATTTAACCTGTTCACGATGGAACTCGCACTTCTGCAATTTACAATAGAGATTGTTCTCTCTTAGTTTCTGAAGCACACAACAGACATCTGTGTGGTGGCTCTCCAGGGACTTTGAATATATGAGGATATCACCACATATAACTGCAACAAACCTCGGAGGACATCGTTAATGAATTCCTGGAAAACTGCCGGGGCGTTACAAAGGCCAAAAGGCATTATGAGGTACTCATAATTGCCTGTTCTGGTATTAAACGCAGTTTTCCACTTGTTGCTCTCCTTAATCCTCACCAGATTGTATGCCCCTCTCAAATCAAGCTTCATGAAATCCGTTGCTCCCTTGAGGCAGTCAAATAACTCCGTAAACAATGGAATCGGATAGGCATTCTTAATCGTGAAATGATTGAGACCCCTATAATCAATACAAGGTCTCAGTTCACCACTCTTCTTCTTCAAGAAGAAGAAAGCATCAGAAGGGGATGAGGATTTGCAGATGAAACCTCGAGAGTGCATCTGCAACATACTCCTCCATGGCCTTATCCTCCAAAACCGACAAAGGGTAAACCCGGCCACGAGGGGGTATGGCACCAGATTAAAGGCCAATTGCGCAATCATATGGCCGGTGTGGAGGCAAACTACCGGCTTGACCTTTGTCAAATTGTGGTATTCCTCTGGCAGGGAGGAGAGTAAAGAGGTGCACAAGACCTTGGCTACCTTCTGGAAGCATGTATTACTGCATTGTGGCAACCAGGAGAGAACCTCAGCACAGAGCCAATCAAAAGAGGGGTTGTGCCTCTGTAACCAAGGATAACCAATAACCAGCAGAAACTTAGGTGAGGAAATAACTTGGAATTGGATTATCTTATGGTGAAGAGCCCCTATGGCCATGGACAACAGAACCATCTGATGAGTCACATGGGCAGGCTGTAGGGGTCTCCTGTCAAGAGCCTCAATGGCAAGTGGAGTGTGATGCAGCTGCAGCGGAATCGAGTGCTTCAATACAAAGGCAGCATCAATGAACAGACCTGCAGCCCCAGAGTCGATTAGAGCCTGTATCTCGATGGACAACTCAGCCCAGGAAAGGGTGCCTGAAACCAGGTGCTTATCCTTCTGGATAACAGGGGATGAAACAATGCCACCTAAGGTCTGTCCATGACAGGACCTCAAGGTTCGGGCATTCCCTGGATGGATGAGAAAGACTTCAAAAAATGATCTGCCTGGTCACAATAAAGGCACAATCACTCCCTCCTCCTAAATCTTCTCTCATTCACAGAGAGATGCGTGAAGCTCAAGTGCATGGGTCTATATTCACTGACTGACTGGGTACCAGGAGGCATGGGAGGTGAGGGAGGCACGGGTAGGACTGCAAAGCTCGGAGGCAAACGTACAGGAGGCTTCCACAAGTGCTCCTTAAAAGAGAGTCTTTCTCTGAATCTGGAGTCAATGAGGATAGCAAATGTGATCAACTTCTCCAGCTCAGTGGGTATATCTCGGGCTGCTATCTCATCCTTGATGGAATCCGAGAGACCATGAGAAAAAGCAGCCACAAGGGCCTTATTGTTCCAAGAAACCTCTGCTGCCAGAGTATGGAATTCAATGGCGTAGTCGGCAACAGTTCTCGTACTCTGTTTGATGAACATGAGGCACTTTGCAGCCGAAGTGGACTGTGCGGGAACGTCAAATACCCTTTCAAAGGAAGCCACAAACTCGGGGTAACTCAAGAAAACAGGTTTTTTTCGTCTCCGATAGAGGGTTTGCTCAGGCCAAGGCTCTCTCAGAAAGCAAAGATATCACAAATCCTACTTTGCTTCTGTCCATGGGAAACACCTAGGGCAGCATCTCAAAGTACATCTTAACCTGGTTGAAAAACCCTCTGCATTGAACTGGATTGCCCCCAAATTGCTGGGGAAGCGAAGCGGAACCAGACATCTTATAGAGGTAACACTCGAGGAGGGTGCCTACACAGAGACTGGCGCAGCAGCAATGACAGCCTGCAACTCAGGTTGTACTGGAGCAGCCACAGTGGGAGATTCCAGGTGAGCTGCGCAACTCAGGAACGTTTGTACCACCATGGCAAACTGATCCATGCAGTGATTTTGCTCATCCAATCTGTGAAAAAAATATTAGCAACAAGTGGATTGACTGTATCCTCTGAATTCATGGCCTTCGCCTACTGTCAGAAACCATGAAATCAGGCCGAGACTGAAGTAGAGTTAAATCCCACTTGTTTAATAATACAAGTAAATAGAACAAACGTAGTCAAAACATAGCCACAGTTCAGGAACCAGAACGGATAGTCAGACAAGCCAAACGCCAGGGAGCCGGAGATGAGCGTTGTAAAACAGCAAGCAGGATCTGGAGCCAGAAGGGATGTCAGCCAAGCAAGTCTTTTAACAGGAATACAGGAGAGCGTCTCTGTGATGTTGACTAAGGCGAAGGCAGAGATCCTCTGGACTGGACGGTTTAAGTGGGCAGGGCTGATGAGCAGGATATCATCCACAGCTGAGTACCTGTGGAGAGATAGGAGCTGGCAGTTAGCTGACAGCTGAGCGGCTAGCTCAGAGAAGGAAGGGCTGAGCCCAGCCCTGACAAACTTGACAACCTCCATGACAACTTAATAGATCCCACTGGTCCTTTTTCTACTCATGTAGAGAATACACCGCATGTTGTTAATTTGTCTAGTTATGTTTTATCTGACACAGAGCTTGAGGTCCTTACTAAAGAACTTAGTTTCTGTCTGGATGCAGATTTTGGCAAGTTTTAAAACCATTAAGAATGACATTAAAAATCATGTATTCTAAAAACAATACTGGACAGACAACACAGAGCAAATACACTGACTCTGATACATTAAACACTTTGATAGATTAATTCTCTTCGAAGAGGGAAATCAATCTTATAGATCAGATTGATTTGGAGCAATTATTGTCTGACAATGATATGCCTTCCTCTGCACCTTAGTCAACCACGCACAGCCTAAAAAAGAAATCAGATTTATTTCCATCATTGAATCTTAACTCCAAAATTACATGTAACCAATAAGGAAGGTACTCTTATCAATGAAGGAAGACTGGCCCTACAATCCCTATCTGACAACCCCAATATCACTATGAACCCCTCAGACAAAAACATAGTTATTATAGATAATAATCAATGTGTAGACACCTGTCAGAAAACTCTATCTAACAAGCCCTGGTATCGTCCCATCTCATGTAAACTGATGGATATGTTTCAAAGGGCCCTGTACAAACTAGTTGATTTGGTCTAACTCTGGAGTAGTAATTGTAAAAAAATCCTCTAGATTCTTAGATAATTTAGTGCGAGTGTCTTGTAGTTGTAAAAGATGGTCATTAAGGTGCCAGTGACATGTCTTGGGGGAGGATGGGACAGAAGGACATCTAGGAAGATAGGGGCATGATCAGACCATGTGATAGAAGAAATGTCGAATTCTACAATATGGGGACTAGTGGGGCCGAAATAAAGAAGTGATCTAATCTAGAGTACATTTTATGGGCCATGGAGTAAAATGTAAATTGCTTGGCGGAGGGGTGTTTAATCCTCCACGAATCAGACAGGTGGTGAGATATAATACACTTGCGGAAGGAAGTGGCTAGAGAGGAGACCTTCCGTGAAGGGTTATCACGGAATAAGGTCTGTCTATCTTCAGTGGGAGACATAACCAGGTTGAAATCACCTCCGATAATCATAAAGGGTTGAGAGTGGAATTGGGTGGACTCAAAAATCCCATTAGGAAAATCTATTTGCCCAGATTTAGGGGAATACAATTTGACCAGAGTAAAGGAGGAGGACATGTAATCACACACCAGGATAATAAACCTTCCATGAGGGTCAATGTATAAGGTTTTGACCCTAATATGGCATGTTTTTATAACAAGGATTGCTATTCCTGTCTTCCCCATTGAATCAGAGGCAAGGTAGGAGGATGGAAAGTATTTAGAGGCAAACTTCATTGAACCCCCAGCGCGGAAGTGTGGTTCTTCGAGCACATTCACATCTTCCCCTGAAGATCTGAACTATTTCAAAGCCATCCAATGTTTTTGTATAGAGTTCAGACCTTTTACAATGTAAAACATTATACGTAACACCATATTGACATGTCAGCAGTAGGGATGAGCTTCGAGTTCGAGTCGAGCGTAAGTTCGACTCGAACATCGGGCGTTCGACTGTTCGTCGAATTATGAACATTATGGGCCGTTCGCGCTAAATTCGAGTGGCGTGTCACGGCCCATAATTCACTGCGGCATCGCAATGCATTGCTGGCTGATGATTCGCCAAGCATGCACTATGACCTGCATGCTTTGGCCAATCACAGCGCGGTAAGAATGGAGAGCCATAATTGGCCAAAGGCAGGGTGGTTTTGGCCAATTATGCCTCAGGGGATTTAGTACAAGCCCCACACTATATATGGCCACCTGGAAGTCGGCCTTGTGTAGTGTGTTCCGGTGAGCTGAGAGATAGAGAGAGAGAGACAGTGTAATTTCATTTGAGTTAGATAGAGCAGGTAGGCGAGTCAGTTAACTGCAGTCAGTGTCTTAGTATATATATATATATATATATATATATATATATATATATATATATATATATATATATATGCATCCCAGGTGTTGTGTACATATATATATATATATATATATATATATATATATATATATTTATACACTGTATTCAGTTTACCTAGATCCGTTCCTGTTATTCCCTTCCTAATAAACTTACAGGCAGGCAGCTGCAGTATTTTCAGTCAATGTTCTGTATCCTGCGCACAGTGTGCAACTAAAGCTAACTGCAGACAATTGCTGGTGTTCTCTTCCTAATAATACCACAGGCAGGCAGCTACAGTATTTTCAGTCAGTGTACTGTATCCTGCGCACAGTGTGCAACTAAAGCTAACTACAGACAATTGCTGGTGTTCTCTTCCTAATAATACCACAGGAAGGCAGCTGCAGTATTTTCAGTCAGTGTACTGTATCCTGCGCACAGTGTGCAACTAAAGCTAACTGCAGACAATTGCTGGTGTTCTCTTCCTAATAATACCACAGGCAGGCAGCTGCAGTATTTTTAGTCAGTGTACTCTATCATGTGCACAGTGTGCAACTAAAGCTAACTGCAGACAATTGCTGGTGTTCTCTTCCTAATAATACCACAGGCAGGCAGCTGCAGTATTTTCAGTCAGTGTACTGTATCCTGCGCACAGTGTGCAACTAAAGCTAACTACAGACAATTGCTGGTGTTCTCTTCCTAATAATACCACAGGAAGGCAGCTGCAGTATTTTCAGTCAGTGTACTGTATCCTGCGCACAGTGTGCAACTAAAGCTAACTGCAGACAATTGCTGGTGTTCTCTTCCTAATAATACCACAGGCAGGCAGCTGCAGTATTTTTAGTCAGTGTACTCTATCATGTGCACAGTGTGCAACTAAAGCTAACTGCAGACAATTGCTGGTGTTCTCTTCCTAATAATACCACAGGCAGGCAGCTACAGTATTTTCAGTCAGTGTACTGTTTCCTGCACACAGTGTGCAACTAAAGCTAACTGCAGACAATTGCTGGTGTTCTCTTCCTAATCATACTGCAGGCAGGCAGCTGCAGTATTTTCAGTCAGTGTACTGTATCCTGCGAACAGTGTGCAACTAAAGCTAACTGCAGACAATTGCTGGTGTTCTCTTCCTAATAATACCACAGGCAGGCAGCTGCAGTATTTTTAGTCAGTGTACACTATCATGTGAACAGTGTGCAACTAAAGCTAACTGCAGACAATTGCTGGTGTTCTCTTCCTAATAATACCACAGGCAGGCAGCTGCAGAATTTTTAGTCAGTGTACTTTATCCTGTGCACAGTGTGCAACTAAAGCTAACTGCAGACAATTGCTGGTGTTCTCTTCCTAATAATACCACAGGCAGGCAACTTCAGTATTTTCAGTCAGTGTAGTGTATCCTGCGCACAGTGTGCAACTAAAGCTAACATCAGACAATTGCTGGTGTTCTCTTCCTAATAATGCCACAGGCAGGCAGTTGCAGTATTTTCAGTCAGTGTACTGTATCCTGCGCACAGTGTGCAACTAAAGCTAACTGCAGACAATTGCTGGTGTTCTCTTCCTAATAATACCACAGGCAGGTAGCTTCAGTATTTTTAGTCAGTGTACTCTATCATGTGCACAGTGTGCAACTAAAGCTAACTGCAGACAATTGCTGGTGTTCTCTTCCTAATAATACCACAGGCAGGCAGCTGCAGTATTTTCAGTCAGTGTACTGTTTCCTGCACACAGTGTGCAACTAAAGCTAACTGCAGACAATTGCTGGTGTTCTCTTCCTAATCATACCGCAGGCAGGCGGCTGCAGTATTTTCAGTCAGTGTACTGTATCCTGCGCACAGTGTGCAACTAAAGCTAACTGCAGACAATTGCTGGTGTTCTCTTCCTAATAAACTTACAGGCAGGGAGCTGCAGTATTTTCAGTCAGTGTACTGTATCCTGCGCACAGTGTGCAACTAAAGCTAACTGCAGACAATTGCTGGTGTTCTCTTCCTAATAATACCACAGGCAGGCAACTTCAGTGTTTTCAGTCAGTGTACTGTATCCTGCGCACAGTGTGCAACTAAAGCTAACTGCAGACAATTGCTGGTGTTCTCTTCCTAATAATACCACAGGCAGGCAGTTGCAGTATTTTCAGTTAGTGTACTGTATGCTGCACACAGTGTGCAACTAAAGCTAACTGCAGACAATTGCTGGTGTTCTCTTCCTAATAATACCACAGGCAGGCAGCTGCAGTATTTTCAGTCGGTGTACTGTATCCTGTGCACAGTGTGCAACTAGAGCTAACTGCAGACAATTTGTATACTAATATTCTGCGCTCAGGACAGACACCAATACGAACTGCAGCCCCCCTAGAAAAGGAAAACACCTAGGTGAAGTCCAAGTGCTATAAACTATGAAAGGGGATTGGCGCTGTTCACTATTCAAATAATGATACCATATCTCACCACAAGGGAATGTGCAACAAATCTGAGTGAAAAAATCAGTGAAAAAATGCAGAAAAATTGGTTATTAAATGCATGTGATCACATAAACATTAAATATTAAATGTGCAAATCACCCCAAAAAATATATAAAGAAATGATGGAAATTACCAGAAGTATGACTGAAAACACTAATAGACATAAGAACTGCTCATGATAAAAATAAAAATAGAAATTAAAATAAAAAATTATTGGGAGCACCCTAAAAGAAAACAGTAAATAGTAAACAGTCCAGATAGTGTTATAAAAATGTGTGTATATAGGATCTAAATTGTGGCTGTACAAAAAGTGAAACAATGGTGAAAAAATAAAAAATATAATAAAAAAATGTTGTTTTAAAAAGATATTAGGTGATGGTTGTCCGTGCAAACAGAAACTTCAAAAGTGTAGTACATATATCCAAAAATTGTCCTATGTGTAAGAAAATCCTTGTGAAAAAATATGGTGTGTATCCAATCGATTCCGGATAGGTCTGCTGTGGTTGGTATGAACCGTCCTATATGGAACCCCCACTTGTGCCCTCACTCACCGGAGCGCCCAACCCCTACAGGGGTAATGGGCATATAAATGTAAATCCGGTGGCCAGAATTCCAAACAATCGATGTCCCCCTCACCGACTCCTTCCCACTTGTGTCACCGCTGTGTTCTTAATGGTATCCACCGGGAAATTTCATATGCCTGGAAGTTCAATCAGATAACAGTCAGCACCTCCCAGCACATCATGAGGTTAGATACTTTCTTTTACTCTCAAGTATTAGGATTACATGGTAACTGGGCTCCACCAAGCTACAGCCTCTAAGCAGTATTGATCCTCACTAATTTCTCAATACTGCTTAGAGGCTGTAGCTTGGTGGAGCCCAGTTACCATGTAATCCTAATACTTGGGAGTAAAAGAAAGTATCTAACCTCATGATGTGCTGGGAGGTGCTGACTGTTATCTGATTGAACTTCCAGGCATATGAAATTTCCCGGTGGATACCATTAAGAACACAGCGGTGACACAAGTGGGAAGGAGTCGGTGAGGGGGACATTGATTGTTTGGAATTCTGGCCACCGGATTTACATTTATATGCCCATTACCCCTGCAGGGGTTGGGCGCTCCGGTGAGTGAGGGCACAAGTGGGGGTTCCATATAGGACGGTTCATACCAACCACAGCAGACCTATCCGGAATCGATTGGATACACACCAAATTTTTTTTAACAAGGATTTTCTTACACATAGGACAATTTTTGGATATATGTATTACACTTTTGAAGTTTCTGTTTGCACGGACAACCATCACCTAATATCTTTTTAAAACAACATTTTTTATTATATTTTTTATTTTTTCACCATTGTTTCACTTTTTGTACAGCCACAATTTAGATCCTATATACACACATTTTTATAACACTATCTGGACTGTTTACTATTTACTGTTTTCTTTTAGGGTGCTCCCAATAATTTTTTATTTTAATTTCTATTTTTATTTTTATTTTTACATGAGCAGTTCTTATGTCTATTAGTGTTTTCAGTCATACTTCTGGTAATTTCCATCATTTCATATATTTTCATATATTTTTTGGGGTGATTTGCACATTTAATATTTAATGTTAATGTGATCACACGCATTTAATAACCAATTTTTCAGCATTTTTTCACTGATTTTTTCACTCAGATTTGTTGCACATTCCCTTGTGGTGAGATATGGTATCATTATTTGAATAGTGAACAGCGCCAATCCCCTTTCATAGTTTATAACTGCAGACAATTGCTGGTGTTCTCTTCCTAATAATACCACAGGCAGGCAGTTGATTCAGCTAGCTGCAGTATATTAGTGTACTGTATACTGGGCACAGTGTGCAGCTAAAGCTCACTGCAGACAATTCCTGTTGTTTTCTTTATAATAATACTACAGGCAGGCAGGCGATTCAGCTAGCTGCAGTATAATATATATATATACATCCCAGCTTTGTGCAGCTACATCTCACTGCAGGCCATTCCTTGTGTACCTATCCCAATACATCAAAGACAGTATGTCTGGAAGGCCACCAAGGAGAGGCAGACAATCACAGGCCAATAAAAGAGGGCAAGCAGGCTCTGTGTCTAGAGGCAACAGTGCTGGTCATGGATACGGTGCATCCTTATCAGCACGTGGCCGTGGGGCACGCTTGTCCTTTTTCTCAGCAGCTGGCCGTGTTGAGCCACAACATGCCGAAGAGTTGGTAGAGTGGATGACCAAGCCGTCCTCATCCTCCTCATCCTCTGTCACCCAGGCTACCTTGGCTGCCAATGCAGGTGCCAAAGCAGGCCTATTTCTTGGACTCAAGGTCATCATCAGTTACTCATTCCCTAGCCCCACTGGAGGAGGCTCCCGAACTGTTCAACCACAATGTTGGGTACAACATTGCTGCAGGAGGATGTGCAGCGTTTTGAAGGTTCAGATGATGGTACCCAGCTTGAGGAAGGCAGTAACTTGAGCACAGAGAGAGGGGTTGCCCAAGAAGGACAACAAACTGGCAGTCATGTTCCCCCAGCTGCAGCATACTGCCAGGTTTGCTCCAGTAACGAGGAGGGAGGGGATGATGAGCTCACTGACTCTACATGGGTGCCTGATAGGAGAGAGGAGGGGGAGGAAGAGGAGGCACATCTCCAACGAGGCAGGATGCCCTCCAGGGGCAAGCTTAAGGGCAGCCAACTGACTGCATAACACCGCAGAGCTCCGCAAGTGCAGGACGCTGGTGACTCTGCACAGTTCTTTGTGGGCCTTTTTTGAGACATGTGCAGCAGATCGCACCGTTGCTATTTGCAACATATGTCTGAAGCGTATCAAGCGTGGACTAGACAGCAAGCGCTTGGGCACCACATGCTTAATCAGACTTATGTCGAGCTCCCATGCAGCCCGTTGGCAACACTACCTAAAAGACCCACACCAAAGAACAAGGTGGACATCTTCTTGCTCCTCCTCATCAGCTGGTATCTCCAACCCCACTATACCTTCAGTCCTCTCAGAAAGCTGCACTGAGAGGAATGAAGGTGTAGAATTAGGTGTGCCACTGCCAAGTACTTGCGGGCAATCTGCTATCGGTACACCAATGTCTGATTCTAGTAGGCAGATTTCCCTGCCCCAGTTGTTCCACCGGCGAAAAAGTTCCCTCCCAGCCATCCACATGCCCAGCGGTTGAATGCTGGCTTGGCTAAATTGCTAGCACTTCAACTGCTGCCTTTTCAGTTGGTAGACTCAGCCCCCTTCTGTGAGTTTGTGGAATGTGTGGTACCTCAGTGGCAGGTTCCCAAACACCACTTTTTTTAACGGAAGACGATTCTGGCTCTCTACCGGCATGTGGAAGGCAATGTCCATGCCTCGCTGGACAGGGCAGTCAGAGGTAAGGTGCATATTACCGCTGACTCATGGTCCATCAGGCATGGACAGGGACGTTACCTATCTTTCACCATGCACTGGGTGACTCTGCTGGCAGCTGGGAAGGATGCAGGACAGGGTGCAATAGTTTTGGAGGTTGTTCCGCCACCACACCTCCAAAATTCTACTAGTGGTGATTCTGCCACACCTCTCTCCTCCACCCCCTCCTCTTCTTCTTCCTCCAGGCAAAAAGATGCCATGCGGTGCTTGAGCTGGTGTGCTTGGGGGACAGGAGCCACACTGGGGCAAAGATTCTGTCAGCTCTGCAGGGGCAGGCTCAGAGGTGGTTGACGCCATGCCAGCTTAAGCCAGGTATGATGGTTTGCGACAATGGCACCAACCTCCTCTCCGCCCTCCGACAGGGACAACTGACCCATGTGCCCAGTTTGGCTCACGTCCTTAACTTGGTGGTGCAGCGGTTCTTGGGCAGGTACCCGGGCTTACAGGATGTCCTGAGGCAGGCCAGGAAAGTCTATGTGTATTTCTGCTGTTCATACAATGCCAGTGCTCAGCTGGCTGACCTCCAAACCTGCCCAAGAATCGCCTAATCTGTGACATGCCCACCAGGGGGAACTCAACGTTGGCCATGCTGCAATGGCTGCACACACAGCAGAGGGCCGTCAATGAGTACCTGTGCAATTATGGCACCGGGACAGGGTCAGGGGAGCTTTGTTTTTTTCCTCACACAATGGGCCATAGTCAGAGATGCATGCACTGTCCTGTCACCATTTGAGGAGACACAAGGATGGTGAGCATTGACAGTGCATGCATCAGTGACACTGTCCCTCTTGTCCACCTGTTGGAGCACACGCTGCGTGGAATAATGGACAGGGCACTTGATACAGAAAAGAGGCAGGAAGAGGAGGACTTCCTTACCTCTCAAGGCCCCCTTTATCCAGACAGTGTTCCTGCGTGCCCGCCGATCACACAGGAAGAGGATGAGGAGGAGGAGGATTGTGTCAGCATGGAGGTGGAGCCTATCACTCAGCATCAGCAGCAGTCTTCAAGGGATCATTTACAGTCCCAAGAAACCCATGCACTTGTACGTGGCTGGGAGGAGGTGGCTGTGGATAATATCGTCCTTAGTGACCCAGAGGACTCTGGACCGAATGCGTCAGCAAACCTATGCTGTATGGCCTCCCTGATCCTGCAAAGGATCATTGTATTCATGGTGTCAAGGAGAGGGATCATTACTGGCTGGCAACCCTCCTTGATCCACGTTACAAGGGTAAGGTTGCGGAACTTATCTTGCCGTCGCAGAGGGAGCAGAGGATGAAATATCTTCAGGAGGCCTTGCAGAAAGGTTTGTGCAATGCGTTTCCAGAGCCTGGGAGATTACAATTTCCTTGTCCTCCTGGACAACGTGTTGCTGAGGCTTCGGTCAGTCACAGAAGGAGCGGTGGAGAAGGTGGCCACCTGAATGATGCGTTCAGACAATTTTTTAGTCCGAAGCCCCAAGGTATGATCAGTTCCAGCAACCATCGCCAGCGTCTGATTCACATGGTGCAGGAATACCTAGGGGCAAGATCAGACTTGGACACCTTTCCCACCGAAAATCCTCTGGGTTACTGGGTGTTGAGCATAGATCACTGGCCAGAGCTTGAACAATATGCAATTGAGCTACTGGCCTGTCCTGCATCTAGCGTTCTTTCGGAACGCACATTCAGTGCTGGTGGAGGCTTTGTAACCGATCACAGGGTGCGTCTGTCCACCGAATCGGTCGATCGGCTGACCTTCATAAAAATGAATCAGTCTTGGATCACCAGCTACCAAGCATCTGATGCTGATGTAACTGAATAATTTTTTTTTAATGTGAGATCCCTTCAGGGCTGTCTATGCTGATGCAGAGAAAACTGTCCTCTTCCTCTTCAATGTTCATGCTGATAGCTTGTAAGAACATTTTTGGTTCTGGGTACCGCCACCAGTGGCCAAGGTCCAATTTTTCTGCCCCTGTTTAACAGGGGCGTGTAATTACAATTTTTGATGCAATGCTTTGCAGCAGGGCTCATTCCTGTGCTCCAACTAGAGTAGAGTATCTGTGAGGGGTTGCAGTGTTGTGGCACCAGTGCCTTAGGTCCAAATTTCTGCAGAGTATATAGGGCAGGCCCCTACTTTCAAACATCCAACTTACAAATGACTCCTATTTGCAAACGGAAGGAGACAACAGGAAGTGAGAGGAAAGCTACCCCTAGGAAGGGAAATTCTCTCCTGTAAGAGTTCCTTGTTTCACTAAAAACCCCAATTTTTTAAAATCCAATTGTCATTGGGACAGAAAGTGAGGTGAAATCTTCTGAACCGGTGCACAGACAGCAAAACAAATGGGGTGATAATCCTTCCCTATGTTTTCCAAAAAGCTTACAAATAGATTTTTTGGCTTGAGCTTCGTGTAAAAAATGTACCAGTTGAAAATTACAAACAGATTCTACTTAAGAACAAACCTACAGTCCCTGTCCTGTTTGCACTGCCTGTATACTGCTGTTCAGAGAATATAGGACCTGGGAGCCCCACGCCTTTCCTTTTTTTTATTTGGGTGCGGGGTTCCCTTTAACCATTTCATGACTTTTTGACATTTGGTGTTTACAAGTTAAAATCCAAATCACACGGTATTTGTGCAGCTGTGTTTTAAACGCAACTTTTTGGGAAAAGGGACACTTTCATGAATCTTAAAAAAATCAAACAGTAAAGTTAGCCCAATTTTTTTGTAGAATGTGAAAGATGATGTTACGCCGAGTAAATACATGCAAAACATGTCATGTGTTATAATTTTTTTTACAGTTACCAGGTTAGAGTTACAGAGGAGGCCTAGTACTAGAATTATTGCTCTCGCTCTGATGATCGCGACGATAACTCACATGTGTGATTTGAACACTGTTTACATATGCGGGTGCAACTTCCGTATGCGTTTTCTTTGCTGCGCGAGCTCGCAAGGACGGGGAGCTTTAAAAAAAATGTTTTTCTTATTTATTTTATTTATTTTTATATTAATACGTTGTGTTTAAAAAAAAAAAAAAGATCACTTTTATTTCTGTCACAAGGAATGTAAACATCCCTTGTGACAGTAATAGGTGGTGACAGGTACTCTTTATGGAGGGATCGGGGGCCTAAAAGACCCCCCGATCCCTCCTTTGCACTTCAAAGTATTCAGATCGCCGTTTTCGGCGATTCTGAATACTGTATATTTTTTTTAAACCAGTGCCATTGGCAGCCGAGTAAACGAGAAGTGACGTCATGATGTCGCTTCTGTGTTTACAATTAGGAGGCTGGAATGAAGCCACTTACGGCTTTGTTCCAGTGTGTCCATAGCCGCCGGAGGCAGCGGATTGGTGATCGGGCCTCCCGGTGGAACTGGAGGCCCGGTAAGAGCAGTGGGAGGCGGCGGCAGGGGGGACGTCCCTGCCACATTGGTTGTTATACCTGTAAAGTCGATCACCGGCTCTAAAAAATGGTACTGGGATGATGCCTGCAGCTGCGGGCATCTTCCCGGTATAACCCCCGAAAGCCAAGTACGCACATCTGCGTACGCTCGGCGGGAAGGGGTTAATATCCCTGCTGAAGGGTCTTATCCCGGATATTACAGAGCATCGTATGGAGCTAGACAGAGCTCACAGAGCCCTGCAGCGCCACCGTTCGGACGGTCTCCCAAGAGATATAATTGTGAAACCCCATTTCTACTCCGTCAAGGAGGACGAAATTGCTTGGTCACAGGATCCAGATCTTCGCAGATTTTTTTTTTTTAAAGTATTTTATTAAGTTTTCACAAAAGTAAAACAAGTGAAACAGATATATGCACATGTTACATGTTGGCAATGAGTAAAGTTGATAGTTACATCATATATGGCTATTGTACATATCACCTAGCATAACATTAAAGGCAGTAAGAATCGGCATATAATGAACCTGTTATGGTCCGTATATAGGAGTCAGAAGAAAAAATTAAATTGAAAAATAATAATCAAAAAAAAAAAAAAGTATGTAGAATGAGAAACGAGGGTGAAAGTTGCGTTATGCCTGAGGTATCCCTTTGGTGTAATATACCACGTCTAATTGTGATTTTTCCGGCCGAAATATCTCCACTCCCCCACCCGAGCACCCCCATATGGGGAATAGCTATGCCCGGGTGGAGGAGTACATGAAAATGTTAGTCAGTGGTGCAATACTTCAGGCCTGGGAACTTGTCCTGATGTAGTGTTATCTCCCCAACGTATGGGGTTGCGTTTGTATTACCTCAGAAGATTTAAAATTTTTTAGGGTGCAGGTGATGTAGCAATGTGGGGAGAGGGATTGGGGGGAGGGGGAGGGAGATGGAAAGTAATGGTAGTGAAGTGTTTTTAGTTATTTATGGACTTATGTAGGCGTTTGCGTGTTTGTGGAACCCCTTGAGTCTGTGGGGTGGGTGGTGGTTGGACTAGACTGTATTTGGGATGATTTAAAGTGGATCCAACAAGCCCAGATGTTCATGTATTTGGTTGGCGTATCTGCTGTTTGGTGAATAAGGCTTTCCATTTCCGCCACTCTATCAACCCGCTGAATCCATTCTGTTATGGTGGGGGGAGATGTGGTTCTCCAGTGTACTGGGACACATAGGTTTGCCGCGTTGATGAGGTGTAGAACCAGTGATTTCCTATATGTGCATTGTGGGAGAGAGGTATGGTGGAGCAGATATTGTGCCGGGGTGAAGTCAGGGGTGAATGTCGTTATCTGAGTAATCAACCGGTGGATGTCAGTCCAATAGGTCTGGATAAGAGGGCATTCCCACCATATGTGGAGAAGTGTGCCTCTCGAAGCTTTGCAACGCCAACATAGGGGAGGAAAGTCAGGTTGATATCTGTGAATCCTGTCCGGGGTCCTGTACCATTTTGTAAAGATTTTGTATCGATTTTCTTGAGTTGATATGTTGCATGAACCTTTATGCATATGATAAATAATATGATAAAGAGCTCGCTGCCACTCCTCTGCGGAGAGGTCTATGTTCAAGTCCTGCTCCCATCTTCTAATTAATTCATAATTTTTGATTTCGTCTGTTGGAAATAGGAGTTTATATATTAATGAGATGAGGTGTCTTTGGGGTTCAGAATTGTTACACAATAGTTCAAAAGGCGTAAGATCTCTGTGCAGGTCCACCGTGGGTTTGAGGCTATGGACAAAGTGACGTATTTGCAAGTATTTGTGGAAGGGGATGTGATAGTCTGGAAATGTGGAGGTAAGGGCATGAAACGTCAGGAAATTTCCATAGTGGAACAATTGGTGTATCTTTAGTCTTGATCTGTCGGGATCTGTTACCGGGTAGAGACTCCTGGAGTAAACTCTGGATTGTTTTCCAGAGGTGTCATGGGACCGGGAAAAGGTTTCAGTTTGAGTGGTTTGCAAGCTGCTGTGAAATTTGTTAACGTGGAGTTGATGAATGGATTCAGTTTGGCTTGTGTTGGTACTATTTTGTGGTTGATCCATGGTAACGTGCATATCGGTAGTGGGGTGGAAGCGTTCTCAATGTAGACCCAATCTTTGCTTGTATTGTTGGCGTGCCAGTCTACAATTCTGGCTAGGTGACACACCCAATAGTATTTTTGCATGTCTGGAATGTTTAATCCCCCTTGTGACTTGGGATTTGTTAGTCTTTTCCAATTTAACCTGGGCTGTTTGGAGGACCAAATAAAAGTTCTACAGAGCCTTTTGAGGGTGGAGAAGAAGGCCTTGGGAATTTGTATGGGTACAGTCTGAAATAGGTATAGCAATCTGGGGAGCACGTTCATTTTTAGGACAGCTGCCCTTCCAAACCATGAAAACGGCCCAGAGGTCCATTTTTGTAAGTCTGTTCGTATAGTATTTAGGATAGGTAGGAAATTCAATTTATAGATCTCTGTCAGTTTGGTGGGTATTTTAATGCCTAGATACGTGAGGGCCTGGGTTTCCCAACTGAAAGGGAAATTCTGCGTGCATAGGGCGACTATGTCGATGGATAAGGAGATGTTAAGGGCTTTGGACTTAGCTAGATTAATTTGCAAGTTGGATAGAGATTTAAATATAGCAAGGTCTTTGAGGAGGTTAGGTAAAGTGGTGATTGGGTCCGTTAGGAATAACAGGACATCGTCTGCATAGGCCGCAAGTTTAAATTGTTTACGGTCTATTTCCACTCCTTTGATATTAGGGTTTTCCTTGAGTTTGCGAAGGAGTGGTTCCATCGTGAGAATAAAGATTAAGGGGGACAGGGGGCAGCCCTGTCCTGTTCCGTTGGAGACGGAGAAGGCGTCCGACAGGTGCCCATTCACTCTTATTTTCGCAGTGGGTGAGGAGTACAAAGCCATAATCATATGGATCAGTTGAAGTGGGAGGCCTATAGAGTGTAATGTGGCAACCATATAGTCCCAAGCAACCCTGTCGAACGCCTTCTCCGCGTCCAACGATAGGAAAAAACCTTTGATGTTATTGGTGGTCATCCAGTAATGTATGTCTAGGGCTTTAGTGGTGTTGTCCCGGGCCTCCCTTCCCGGGACAAAACCGACTTGATCTGTGGATATTAATTTGGGAATTATTGGTAACAGACGGTTGGCAATAGCTTTGGCATAAACTTTAATATCAACATTCAGGAGGGAGATTGGTCGGTAGTTGGAGACCATGGTAGCGTCCTTACCTGGTTTGGGAATAAGTGTTATATGAGCTTCTAATATTTCCTTAGATGCTATACTACGGGGCGAGAGGTTGTTCAGTGCTTTAACTAGGGGGGGTATGAGTATGTCAGAGAAAGATTTATAGTACGCTACAGTAAGCCCGTCTGGTCCCGGACTTTTACCTGGTTTCATCTGCTTTAGTGCTAGAGTGATTTCTTCTGGTGTCAATGGGGAGTCTAGTGCGTCGGTGTCTTCTGTTGTGAGGGGTGTGGGAGCGTATTGGGAGAGGAATGTTTGGATTGTTGTCCATCTATCTTCTGGGGTATCGGTGTGCGAGTTGGAGCGTAGGTTATAGAGGTCCGTGAAGTAGTTCACGAATTGTTTCGCTATGTCTCCCGAAGTAACGGATGGTTGGCCTGTAGGGTCTTTGATCGTGTGTATGGTATGGGCCGCACGTTTAGCTTGTATGGCTCTCGCTAGGAGCTTCCCCGATTTGTTGCCGTAGTCGTAGAAGCATTTTTGTTGCAACGTATATTTGCGTTTAAGCCTGGTGTGTAATTCGTTCAGTAGTTCAGTTCTAGCTTGTGTCAGCGCTGTGAGTGCTTCAGACGCCAGAGATTTTTTATGTTTTTGTTCAAGTTGAGAGATGCGTGTAGTCAGTTCTTCCAGTTTAGCTTTCCTGAGCCTATTTCGGTGTGCTGCTATCGAGATAAGTGTGCCTCTTATAACGCATTTATGTGCGGCCCATACCACGTCCGGCGAGGTATCACCCGGTTCGTTGTCTGCGAAATAATCTGTGAGGTGTTGGGAAACCTTACTTGAGACATCCAGATCCGTAAGTAAGGAGTTGTCTAATCTCCATATGTGGGAGCGCGACGGCTTATCGGGAAGGTGAAGGGTCAGTGTAATTGGATTATGATCTGATAGAACCATCGGCTCGATAGTGGTGTGTTTCAGCAGTGGGAGATCATCTTGAGATATAAAGAAATAGTCGATTCGCGAGTATTTAGAGTGTGGCGTAGAGAAGAACGTATAATCCTTTTCATTAGGGTTCATGGTGCGCCAGGTGTCATGCACTTGTAGGTCATTCAGTTGTTGTTTTATGGCACGGAGGGCTCTGTACGTGATGGAGGAATGGCCATTAGAGGTGTCGAGGGCTGGGTTGAGGGGTACATTGAAATCGCCTCCGATTATTAGCATGCCTGAGCTAAAGGCCGCGAGGAGCTGTAATGTGTCTCGGAAAAAGGAAACTTGGTGTGCATTCGGGGTGTATAAATTGGCAATTGTGATTTTTTCCCGTATAGGGTACCCTTTAAGAAAAGGAAGCGTCCCTGTGGGTCGTTGTGTGTGTCTGAGACAATAAGTGGGCAGTCTTTTGCAATGAGCACACATACACCTTTCGATTTCGCTTCATCGTTTGTGGCATGATAGATTGTGGGGAATTGTTTGTTGTGTAATTTGGGGATAGCATCAGTTCGGAAGTGTGTTTCCTGAATTAAGGCTATATGTGTTTTAGACTTACGTAGTGAGGCGAGTAGGAGAGAGCGTTTTTCGGGCGTATTTAGGCCCTGAATATTGATAGATTGGAGATTCAGTGGTGGGTGTGATATCGTCCCAGCGTGTGTTGTATGAGTGGTGTCCATTATTTCCGTCGGGGTCAGAAACCAAGGACCGAAAAGAACAGAAAAAAAAAAAAATTATAAGGGAAGGTGAGAGGGGGAGGGGAGGTGTGGTTTGCAAAGAGTTTCTTGTATGTTTTTAGACGAGCTCAGGTTATGTTTGGTATCTAGGAACTCTGTAGAATAACCGATGAGTCCACGGGGATAGTAAAATATCCCGTGTCCTCACTTTACAGTAAGGGATCGGTAGTGTACAGCCCCGGGGCCATGCACAGCCCGTTGTGCACGGGTCGGTACACAACTCCGAAGCTGTGTGGGGGTTGGAATATACCCGACACGAGAGAGCTGGTAAGGGATAGGAGGGAATGAGTGTCCCGCCACTGCACGACTGTTGGGCAGATTGAGGGTAAATGGGGAGGTGTGAGAAGAGCTTATATGCAATGAGTGTATGACTGATGCCAACGTAAATGTGCATACAAACAACAATATATATTTAGTAGTTAATTATAACATCAATAACTGCTCCAATGAGGAACAAGACGGGAAAGTTCGTCAGTATCAACCTCTGCGGAATGCTAGTCAGACTAACGGGGTCACGCCCGCATCAGTGGGAAAATGAACTGGGTAGTCACAGGAGCGTGTTACGGCATACCATGCAGGGTTGCTAGTACTGAGGAAGTTGAGAGGATTCCACTGCTTGAACAACAAAGATTGCAGATCAAGCGTGAAATAACCAACAATAGCTCAGGATGATAAGCGTATCATCCATGTGAAGCACATAAGCACACGAAAAGTTAAACTCCGGGTATACCTGTAAGTCAAGCTCCGTAGCTTAAAGGTGCTCGGGGCCGAGGATACAGCAGAGTGTCACCCGGTACATAGTAGTATACCCCCTCCCTCACTGTATCCCTGGGGATGGGAGAATCTAGGACACAATGCTTACACATACGAGTTTCATATCTTAAGCCCTTAGATGTGACCTGTGAGCCTTTCTGGGGAGTGTATAAGGGCCGACCAAATACCTCTTATAGTCCGGTGCTCACTCCGACTTTGGGCCTAAGGGTTAAGGTGGGTAAAAGTGGGTCCTGTTGATCAACCGGAGTGAGGGGAGTGTCCCATCAGTTACCAAGCCAGCCGCTGAACAGTAAGATACCGTTGTTACAATGAGGTCCTGTGCTGTAGATGCGTATGTCAAGCGCCTCTGCGGGCGGTATCTCTGAAGCAGTCTACCGTGAAGAGCAGGTCGTCTGGAGAATCCGGATGACGTAGCGTGGTGTCGGGCGACTGATGATGACGTTGGTCATGAGGATCGGCGTGAGGGTTCCGTCTTTCGTCCTTCTGTACCCGGCTGGTGTCGGCGATTGCGAGTTCGTGTGCCAGGTAGGCGGGATGAGCTGTGACCATAGCTGCAGCGCGCGATTGCTTCCGACGCTGTGGTAGTGAGTAAGCTGGTGTTCATGTTTAGCTAGGCGAGGGCAGGGAAGGTTCCGTATCCGGTATGATGGTCCCCTCATACTTCCGGTTTGCGCTGCATTATGGTTGTTGTAGTCTGCCGCTCGCGCTATGAGATGCTCGCGAAAGAGGCATATTAGTTAGAGTTTCTTTTGAGACCCAACATTAAACATGTTTAACTCATACAGGGCAAGTGTACTCACTGTTTATCTCTGTGAAAGACTTCAGCATTAGGGGTTGACATGTAATTGAGAGACACGTCCGAGAATTAACTTCAAGTAACTGTAGTGGAAAGCAGAGAGAGCCTAACGAGGCCCCATAGAAAAAGAAGGAAACTGTAAAGTGAAATGGAGCACTGCCTTGAGGCCTTAGCGATCTCTTCTGGCTCTCCCGGATGTGGGGGAGTCGGCAGTGTTGAGATCACGGTGCTGAGAGCGGCGGGTGCCATGATACGCTGAGGCGGAGGGTGATCTTCTCCTTCTTTGTCCTGTAGTCATGGTGTCCATAGGTATTTCATGGTGCTGTTCTCTTCGCACAGCTGAGCGACGAAAGTCCGCGTACCAGTTAGGTACTTCCACAGCGGGGATATTGAGGGTCTCGCAGAAATAGGGAAGATCCTCAGGCACTTTGAGGAAAGCAGTGCGACCTTGTGAAGTGGCAGCCAGACAGAAGGGAAACTTCCATTTGTAGTTAATGCCTTTGGCGCGAAGGGTATCCAATAGGGGTTTTAGATCCCTTCTGTGTTGAAGAGTGATGCCTGACAGATTTTGGAATATCTGGATAGGTTTTCCTTCGTGTATTAGCTGTGGAATGCCTCTTGCCTGTCTGAGAATATCCTCTTTGACTTTGTAGTCGGTCAGGCAGCATATTATATCCCTGGGCGGATCAGTGTCCCTTCCTTTGGGTCGTAGTGCGCGATGGATTCTTTCAAACTCCACAGGTGTCTGAAGGGGCCTGTGTAAAATGCCATTGAATAGGCTGATAACTGATGGGGTCAGTTGATCTCCTTCAATCGACTCCGGGAGCCCCCGGACCCTCAGGTTACGTCTTCTGCCCCGATTATCGAGATCCTCGAGGTGTCTCTGCATATCCCTCATCTGTAGGGTATGTGCATCGACATGGCGGGTAGTTTTGCGCAGTTGAAGGTTTTGTTGTTCAGCCATGTGTTCTGCCGTAGTAACTCTGTCAGACAAGGTACGGAATTCCAGACGAAGTTCTGATATGGCCGCCGACAGTGTGTCCTTTATGTCATTGGCTATCATCCGCAGGTCATTTATGTTCAGTTGGTGGTGGGGTTGTTCCTCAGGCAAAATTTCCCCCTGGTAGCTGACCGGTGGAGCGAGGGACGGCGCTCCCTGCTGAGAGGACATTGCGGCCTGTGAGCTCCTATGGCGGGATGACGCCATGTTGCCTCGGCCCGTCCGGAACATTTCGGGGATATTGTGTTCCGTGTGTTCCGGGTTTCCCCTCGGAGAGCGGGAACGGGAGGCTGAGGTGTTCCTGGACGCAGTCCCCATGTTTTGAGGCAGGTTTGGATCGGCAGAGCCTCCGGTAAGTCAAGCTCAGGTCGTGCGATGGCGGGAGCTGAGGAATTAAGCAGCCATTTTCGTGTCAGGTCAGGCCACGCCCCCGATCTTCGCAGATTTATCTCCATACACAATACAGAAAAGACGCTCTCTCAAACCGTTACTCCAACTTCTGAATGATAAAGAAATCGCATATTGTTGGTTATTTCCCCTGTGACTGAATTTTTCCTACAGAAATAAAAGTTACGGCTTCTCAGCATTTGCAGAGGGAGAACATCTTCTGCTGCACTTAGGCCTGATTACACAAGAACCCTCACCCTCCCAGACAGGCTGGAGCAACCCCTCATCTACGAAGAGGCCTTCTCCAGCGAGCCCACTGCAACCTACCTGGCTGAAGCAAAGCTCCAAACGCTCTAAAGAAAATCTCCCGCCATGATGTACTGGCCCATCCTAGGATCAGGGCCCTGATCTGGATCTCCACTTATACCATCACCCGACTTGCGGTGACCTTTTAGACCCTCCTTTTGTATACCCTTTATGCAGCCCCCATATTGGAAGTGTTGTCCCCATTATGCAGTCTTAACCTTAACCAGCTCCCTGTGTTGTCGGGACGGGGACAGCCACATTTGTGAGAACACAAGTCTGGCATGGGGGTTAGGTTGGACATGCTCCCTCACTAGTCCTAGCACCCTAGTAGCCAGATAAGAGATCTGTTGGACTACCCTACCTGGTTATACTTTTCTCCTGCAGCGGGACTTTAGCTGGTGTTACTTATGTGAGGCCTGGAGGGCACTAGTTTACTTAAGTTTTCTATTTAGGCATGTTTCCTCTTATTTGGTATACCAGGTGCGGCTGATATAACTCATTGTTCTAGCAAAACGGTAGAACCTCTTATTGTACAGCAAGAGCTTACTGATTATGCCTTGGGATAAGATGCCATCCCCGTGTTTTGCATGCTTCCCCCCTGGGCCCCTTAGAGAAAGGGGAAAGGCCCTGGGGGGGGGGGGGGAAGGACGGGAAGCCCTTGGGCAGTTAAATGTATTTATGTTCACTTTACAGTTTGGTCTTTCTGTTTTTATGACATAGCAGACTACTTTAATGTCTTAATTTACTTTGAACTACAGGTGGCGGGGTTGTAGTGGCCCCAGTGCACCTCTGGTAGGAACCAAGAGCACAGTTCATACCCTTGGTTTCTTGTCCAGCTGCCATACAGTTAGGGCGCCAGTCCTCTCAGGTTAAGGGGATAAGAATGGCTAGTCCATCTTGCCCCGGGATTTGGGGGAGGTCTGAGGACCCCCGAGTTTCCACATTATGCCATTGTTACTTACAGCAATGTTTATTAATGCAGGTCACTGTAACTTACTTGTATTCTTTTCTTTTTTCTTTCATCCCTTTTCTCGCTCTTCTCCTGCACTACTCATCTGAGTACTCCCAGGTTCCATGTTCACCTCTGGCCTCTCCTCCCAGGTCCCACTTTTGCAGCAAGCACACCCTCTGGGCTCCTGGGGGTTTGCCCCTTCCATCAGCAAGGTAAGGCTCACAATGTATGCTATGCCTCACACCTCCCACATCATGACTAACCCTAGCACCATGACCCCCACCCTTAAAATTATATTGCATAACGCTCAGAGACTCAATTCCCCCATCAAACGTTGAAAGCTTTTCCGACTTTATCAGTCAATGCATGCAGACATCATCTTTCTCCAAGAGACTCACTTCCCCATAACATACCAAACCACGTTCCTTCATCAGCACTTCCCCCAATTTTTTCTCTCCTCTGCGACCAACAAAACAAAGTATGTAAAAATTGGTGCTGCGCTGTTCTTTTAAAAAAAAAACCTATGCTGCTAGAGGTAGTAGTACAAAGGTAAATGAACACGTAATAGGCGTGATATAAATAAATAAAAAAACAGAAACAATATAAGAATAAGTACAATCAATATAGAGCACTTCTATACCCAATAGGTGCAGTGTGATATTCCACAATAATCGGTGGTAACAGCAAAGTACAATGTGCAAGAAAATAATTCAATAAAGACTTTAGGCCAGATGTGATAAGTATTTTACTGGAAACACTAAAATCAATATACAATCACTAAAAACCTCAATGGATGGTGCAAATAGGCAAAAAACATTGTGCAAAAAACAGCAATTAATAAATTAAATGTGCAACATGCAATCAATATGTGAAAAAATCGCAAATGCAGTGTATAATAAACATATAACCAAAATAAGTCCACTGTAGAACTTGTGGAAATTCAAACAAAGTCTATCAGTCTTGGATGCCTATCCCGTCCCTATGCGTGACTTCCCCTGATGAAGTCACGTGACCGTGACGTCATGCGTAGGGACAGGATAGGCATCCAAGACTAATATATGCAAACGAGCTCGCCGCTCGTAGGAGATAAGTTCTCTGTGTGTTTTTTTATTGTAAGTGAAGTGAGTACCTTCACCATTGTTTTAATAAAAACCAACCTCTGATTGAAATACTACACTATTTGGCCCCTTCTTTCCTTTAATCCCCCTCCTGCTCCACTGAGAGACAAAGGCCCACTAACAGCTCCATCCAGCCCGGGAATCTAAGTGAGAGGCAGTTAGGAGTACAAGGGAGAAGCAGCCATTACCAGCAACTTTATGCGGTTACCTCTTTACCGCAAGGTAAGAGACCACTTCACACCACTGTGTGTTCTGTGCACAAAGAGGAGATCACCCCCATGCTCTCTCTCTTTTTGCACATTTTTAGATTGGCCACAATAAGAGGATTTAATCGCATTGGACTACATTCCCAGTGCCATTATATATTTTGCACACGTTTGCCTTTGTTTGAATTTCCACAAGTTCTACAGTGGACTTATTTTGGTTACATGTTTATTATACACTGCATTTGCGATTTTTGCACATATTGATTGCATGTTGCACATTTAATTTATTAATTGCTGTTTTTTGCACAATGTTTTTTGCCTATTTGCATCATCCTTTGAGGTTTTTAGTGATTGTATATTGATTTTAGTGTTTCCAGTAAGATACTTATCACATCTGGCCTTAAGTCTTTATTGAATGATTTTCTTGCACTTTGCACTTTGCTATTACCACCGATTATTGTGGAATATCACACTGTACCTATTGGGTATAGAAGTGCTCTATATTGATTGTACTTATTCTTATATTGTTTCTGGTTTTTTATATATTTATATAATTGTACGTGTTCATTTACCTTTGTACCACTACCTCTAGCAGCATAGGTTTTTTTTTTTTTAAAAGAACAGCGCAGCACCAATTTTTACATACCTTATTTCTATTGCTGTATGGGCTGAGTTTGACCTATATTCGGTGCTTGCAGCAGTTCAACGTTCATTGCCCTTCGTTTACATGGTAGCACAGGAATAACTATACATTTCAGCAACAAAACAAAGGGCGTTGCAATTTGCTTCGCTAAACATGTTAATCTCTCCCAACCTGAGATGGTTCTAGATCCTTTGGGACGTTATATTCTAGTCTCAGGGAACATTGATGGGGCATTATGGGGCCTTTGTCTCTTACTACTCCCCCAACAAAGGACAGCAAGCCTTTTTTGACTCCCTGATGCACAAACTTCGGCCATACCTTAAGGGCACAATTTTCATTGGTGGGGACTCCAACACAGCTTTTGATTTCTCTCTAGATAAAACTGGATCTGGAATACCCAAACCTAAAGGCCCTTCCAGACAAAGTGTCAAGATAGCAAAACTACTACGTGACGTGGGATTGATACACATTTGGAGAGAGACTAATCCTCATGCTAAGGATTACAGGCATTATTCGGCACCCCATAACTCCTATGCCAGGATAGACCACATCTTCACTCGCCCTTCTACGATCCCTTTAATTGTGAGAGCCAAGATAGTCGATACCCCTCTTTCGGACCACTCGATGGTCACTCTGAGCACTCTAATGCCCCGTACACACGGTCGGGTTTTCCGATGGAAAATGTGTGATAGGACCTTGTTGTCGGAAATTCCAACCGTGTGTAGGCTCCATCACACATTTTCCATCGGATTTTCCGACACACAAAGTTTGAGAGCAGGATATAAAATTTTCCGACCACAAAATCCGTTGTTGGAAATTCTGATCGTGTGTACACAAATCCGATGGACAAAGTGCCACGCATGCTCAGAATAAATAAAGAGATGAAAGCTATTGGCCACTGCCCCGTTTATAGTCCTGACGTACGTGTTTTACGTCACCGCGTCCAGAACGATAGGATTTTCCGACAACTTTGTGTGACCGTGTGTATGCAAGACAAGTTTGAGCCAACATCCATCGGAAAAAATCCTAGGATTTTGTTGTCGGAATGTCCGAACAAAGTCTGACCGTGTGTACGGGGCATAAGACCCTCGGGTCGAGTTAAACCCCCTGTCAGGAAATATTCCATCCGCTGGTAATACCTGTTATTTGGCATGCAGTACTGAGGTCCACCAGCAGGTGTCTCCTGGCAGTTTTGAACTGTCAGGAGAGCTTTTCCCTGTTGATAGTATATCATCTTTGGGCCGCAGTACTGGCGTCCACTAGCGGATGGATCCTGGCAGTATGGAGCAGACAGTGCCTCCTGCAATCAGGTGTCACTTGAGGCCAATCACAAGCCTATAAATACTCGGCAAACATTCACATGTTTGCCTTGACTTCGTCATTGCCTCCTGACCTGCTAGCTATCTGATCCTGATCCTGATCCTGATCCTGATCCTGAACCTGAACCTGAACCTGAGCCCTGATCCTGTCCCCTGGTCCTGTCTCCCTGTCTGGGACCCTATCCTGTCCCACCTGTTACCTTGCGTCCCTGCCTACAGTCTGACCCATCCATCCTCTCCCTGTCCTGTGTTCCATACCCCATCTACTGACTTCCCTGTGTATGACCTTGGCCTGGCTTACGTTTACGTCTCTGGAACATTCCCTGCTGATCTGCTGTGTATGACCCTGGCCTGGCTATTGTTTATGAACCTGGTATTTCCCATTTATTGCACTTATCTGTCTATTGTTATTTGTAGGTCTCTGTCTGTGGTTGGTTATTGCACTGTGTCATATTGGAGTTGGTTGTTATTTGTTACTCACTTTCCTTAATAAATATATATATTTTCACTTATATACGTTTTGGTGTCCTCTGTCGCAGATCACACGGTTCTGGTCACACTTGTTTATGATAGTAAGTCAAGGCCATCCCTGACCAGAAGTGACTGCGCAGAGGAACCATTGTAGTGCTATTAAAATGCAATCAGAAACAGTTGTCCTCCTTGCCTCACTGGTGTTGGAGGATAACAATTACTGTCGTCTGGTATTGAAAGAGTGGGCCAGGGATCAGCTCCTGGAGTGTATCCGTCTGGCCCATTCTCTGGTTGATCAGGGTAGATTGCTATTTGAAAATGTTCAGCCTGTGATCCAGCTGTGTGCAGAGCTAGCCTTGTCCAGTACTCCAGAGGGCAGGGATGATTTTTCTCCCCCCTTCAGTTTTGATCAGGTTGAGTCTCTGGTGTGGTTATTAGAGGATGACCCAGCCTTTTTCATGGAACGTTATACCTCTTGTTCACAGCAGGTGTTGTCTGATTGCATCCATTCAGTGCAATCGCTGGTTAGTCAGGCTATGTGTGAATCAATGTTTGTTCATCCTGTGCTACAGGCATGGTCAGATCTCCTTAATTTAGCCAAGCCACAACAACCCACCTCTGCCACCAAACACCAACCTACCCAAATGTATGTTTCCCCATCACCCATGTCAACCGCAGTTGCAGCTCAGTATACACTGCTGCCAAACAAATACTCATATCCAGTCTCTGCTTCCTGTACCTATCCTGCATTCAACCCACCTGTCTCTTCCCTGCTGCCTGCAAACCCACACAAACTTCCTCCAGCCACTGTTACCTCTTCTCTGCCATATCCCAATCCTCCTCTCCAGTCTGCTGCACCCCTCACCTACAGATCTTCAGTAGTTAAGCCCAAGAAGAAACGGAAGTTCTTCCCCACTCACACAATCCTGCCAGTAACCCAACCTGCTCCCAATTTCCAGTCTGATGTTCCAGCCTTCCAGTCTGACGTTCCAGCTTTCCAGTCTGACGTTCCAGCTTTGCAGTCTGACGTTCCAGCCTTTCAGTCTGATGTTCCAGCTTTGCAGTCTGACGTTCCAGCTTTGCAGTCTGACGTTCCAGCTTTGCAGTCTGACGTTCCAGCTTTGCAGTCTGACGTTCCAGCTTTGCAGTCTGACGTTCCATCTTTCCAGTCTGATGTTCCAGCTTTCCAGTCTGACGTTCCAGCTTTGCAGTCTGACGTTCCAGCTTTGCAGTCTGACGTTCCAGCTTTGCAGTCTGACGTTCCAGCTTTGCAGTCTGACGTTCCAGCCTTCCAGTCTGTCGTTCCAGCCTTCCAGTCTGACGTTCCAGCTTTCCAGTCTGACGTTCCAGCTTTCCAGTCTGACGTTCCAGCTTTCCAGTCTGACGTTCCAGCTTTCCAGTCTGATGTTCCAGCTTTCCAGTCTGATGTTCCAGCTTTCCAGTCTGATGTTCCAGCTTTCCAGTCTGATGTTCCAGCTTTCCAGTCTGATGTCCGGGAGTCTGCCCTCCAGCCTGATGTCCGGGAGTCTGCCCTCCAGCCTGATGTCCGGGAGTCTGCCCTCCAGCCTGATGTCCGGGGGTCTGCCCTCCAGCCTGATGTCCGGGGGTCTGCCCTCCAGCCTGATGTCCGGGGGTCTGCCCTCCAGCCTGATGTCCGGGAGTCTGCCCTCCAGCCTGATGTCCGGGAGTCTGCCCTCCAGCCTGATGTCCGGGAGTCTGCCCTCCAGCCTGATGTCCGGGAGTCTGCCCTCCAGCCTGATGTCTGGAAGTCTGCCCTCCAGCCTGATGTCCGGGAGTCTGCCCTCCAGCCTGATGTCCGGGAGTCTGCCCTCCAGCCTGATGTCCGGGAGTCTGCCCTCCAGCCTGATGTCCGGGAGTCTGCCC
Source organism: Lithobates clamitans (assembly GCA_037952925.1). Classification (NCBI taxonomy): domain Eukaryota; kingdom Metazoa; phylum Chordata; class Amphibia; order Anura; family Ranidae; genus Lithobates; species Lithobates clamitans. Next base: position 8,108,795 of record JBBGZY010000265.1, read on the forward strand.
TCCAGCCTGATGTCCGGGAGTCTGCCCCCCAGCCTGATGTCCGGGAGTCTGCCCCCCAGCCTGATGTCCGGGAGTCTGCCCTCCAGCTGGATGTCCGGGTGTCTGCCCTCCAGCCTGATGTCCGAGTGTCTGCCCTCCAGACTGATGTCCGGGTGTCTGCCCTCCAGCCTGATGTCCGGGTGTCTGCCCTCCAGCCTGATGTCCGGGTGTCTGCCCTCCAGCCTGATGTCCGGGTGTCTGCCCTCCAGCCTGATGTCCGGGTGTCTGCCCTCCAGCCTGATGTCCGGGTGTCTGCCCCCCTCCAGCCTGATGTGTCCATGCCTGCCGCCCTCCAGCCTGATGTGTCCATGCCTGCCGCCCTCCAGCCTGATGTCTCTATGCCTGCCGCCCTGCAGCCTGATGTGTCCATGCCTGCCGCCCTCCAGCCTGATGTGCCCATGCCTGCTGCGCCACCTGTTGTTCGGCTTGATGCCATACACTATGGACAAATACAACCAATTGGAGCGTCCGGAGGCCGCTCTTTTGAGGGGGGGTACTGTCAGGAAATATTCCATCCGCTGGTAATACCTGTTATTTGGCATGCAGTACTGAGGTCCACCAGCAGGTGTCTCCTGGCAGTTTGGAACTGTCAGGAGAGCTTTTCCCTGTTAATAGTATATCATCTTTGGGCCGCAGTACTGGCGTCCACCAGCGGATGGATCCTGGCAGTATGGAGCAGACAGTGCCTCCTGCAATCAGGTGTCACTTGAGGCCAATCACAAGCCTATAAATACTCGGCAAACATTCACATGTTTGCCTTGACTTCGTCATTGCCTCCTGACCTGCTAGCTATCTGATCCTGATCCTGAACCTGAACCTGAGCCCTGATCCTGTCCCCTGGTCCTGTCTCCCTGTCTGGGACCCTATCCTGTCCCACCTGTTACCTTGCGTCCCTGCCTACAGTCTGACCCATCCATCCTCTCCCTGTCCTGTGTTCCATACCCCATCTACTGACTTCCCTGTGTATGACCTTGGCCTGGCTTACGTTTACGTCTCTGGAACATTCCCTGCTGATCTGCTGTGTATGACCCTGGCCTGGCTATTGTTTATGAACCTGGTATTTCCCATTTATTGCACTTATCTGTCTATTGTTATTTGTAGGTCTCTGTCTGTGGTTGGTTATTGCACTGTGTCATATTGGAGTTGGTTGTTATTTATTACTCACTTTCCTTAATAAATATATATATTTTCACTTATATACGTTTTGGTGTCCTCTGTCGCAGATCACACGGTTCTGGTCACACTTGTTTATGATACCCCCTCCCTGGCGCCTACGGGAATCCATTCTAAGTGACCCAATACAGTGTACCATTATAGAGGATTCCATTATGGAATACTTCAACATCAATACTACAAACGATGTATCAACTGCAACCGCGTGGACTGCGCATAAATCAGTAATCAAGAGAAAACTAATCCAAATGACAGCTAAACTCAGGGCGGAACACAATGCGGACACAATTAAACCATCTTCAGATTTCAGATCCCTCGCAAGGGCACACAAACAAAAACCCACTCCGGAATCTTTAGCTAACTTAGACAAGGCACTTCTCAACCTGAACCTAACAACCGCCGCTGAAAAACACCTCAGGTGGACAGGGGCAAGGTTCTATTTCCAAAAGGATAGGATCGGCTCCAGACTAGCGGTCAAGCTTAGTCCCAAACCCCGAACCTTTGCATTCCCGCAAATTAGGCTACACTCGGGGGACCTGACCCAAAACCCAACCAAGATCATGGAAGCCTTCCTTCAGTACTATGCTGAACTCTACAAACCAAAAACAACATTGGCGGAACATCCACGGCGTGAATTTCTTGACTCTCTCTCTTTGCCCTCTCTATCTTCAGATCACAGGGACCTTCTTGAGAGCCCGATCACCCAAACATTGTCCTGGATACAATTAAATCTCTAAAACTTGGATCCTTCCCCTGGACCAGATGAGTTCTCAATCGGGTACTATAAAAAATTTGGCTCCACGCTAGCTTTTCAATTCCCTTAGAAGGGGATCTCCATTGGGAGCGGACTTAAATGCTGCATACATCTCGGTGATCCCCAAACCAGGGAAGGACTCCAGCGAGGTTGGAAATTACCGCCCAATATCCCTGATTAACAATGTTATTAAGATTCTGACCAAGATACTAGCAAACAGGGTGGCAAGTTTTATCCCCTCATATAGTCATAGAGACCAGGTGGGTTTTATACCAGGAAGGCAAGGCCCAGACCAGATTAGAAGGACTATAGACATTATATCTCTTTTACAATCCCAATGGGATGGAAGTCCCCCTCAAAAGGGCTTTCTCCTATCGATTGATCTACACAAGGCATTCGATTCTATTGATTGGGCATACCTGTCTGACATCCTACGGAGATGGGGCTTTGGCCCATATTTCCTAAACCTAATACACTCACTGTACTCCAATCTGTCGGCCCAAGTCCGCCTGATGGGTAGATACTCGGCCCTGTTCTCTATAGGGAGAGGTACCAGACAGGGATGCCCACTCTCCCCCCTCCTGTTCACAAAGGCAATAGAGACTTTAGCAATAGCGATCAGAATGAATCCCGATATCAAGGGATACCTGCGGAGACCAAGAAAACAAATGTGCTCTTTACGCGGATGACCTCATACTGTATATTACCTCTCCCCTGATCTCCACCCCAGGAGTGCTCAGAGTGCTAAAATCATTCAGTGAATCTCAGGCCTAACGGTAAACATGAACAAATCAACTGCTTTATTGTCACGGTCCCGCCTGACCTTCTCTCACAACTTATTAGCAGCTTTGACTTCTCCTGGGCACCCACAGCCATCCCCTATCTAGGGATCAATCTAACGCCGGATATAAGTAGTCTCTTTAAAGCCAATTATCCCCCTATGATTCTCAAATATAGGGGGTCAAGATGTGGTCTGTCCTGGCTGGGCAGGGTCCATGCGATGATGATCCTCCCCCGCCTCCTATACTTATTCCGCTCACTACCAATCTACCAATCCCACTCACGAAGAGTTTCCTTCGTAAATTTCAGTCAGAGATAATACGCTTTGTATTGGGCAAAAAGGGTTATAGATGCCCGTCCAGCATACTTCTTCATCTAAAACCCCAGGGTGGATTGGGTCTACCTGACCTCTGGGGATACTATCAGGCTGCTCAACTCACAAATTTCAACGATCTTCTCCAAGGGCCCAAAACCCGATTGGCTATCCATAGAAAGGAAGGCAATCCCCCTCAATACCATTGATTTCATTATGTGGTGCAACCCAAAGATTAGACCGGCCATAATGGCTCCCACCCTGTCCCACTCCATTTCATTATGTACTAAACTATTCACACAAACGGCCCTGATTTCTCTTTTAAAACCTCTATCCCAAATTTTTCATAATACTAACTTCCCCCGGGACTAAACATACAGGCGTGCAGATGGTGGACAGACAGAAGTCTCTACCTGATAGGTCACTTCCTTACACCAGTGGGCCCTCTTATCTTATCTTACTGTTAAAGTAAACTGAACATGCCTGACTCGGAAAAGTTCAGATTTACCCAAATTTTACATTTCCTAAACTCTATTTGGGTTACCAAACCTGAACCTCCCTCAATAACCCCTTATGAGCATTGGTGCTTCAATGCTTCGGATCAGAAAGGAGGTATCTCCTTGATATATACAGCACTCCTAACGAAGCTGGACAAACCAATATAAGCTAGGACCCGGGAGGAAGACACTGGCAGAATGCGGACACCAACTGACTGGTTCAGATCTTGGACACGCTCTTACAAAGGTATTTGCAACATCTCTCTTATAGAAGCTAGTCAAAAGGTTTTGACCAGGTGGTATTATGTGGCCTCCAGATTAGCACTGATTTATCCTGGGACATCCCCACTATGCTTTAGAGGCTGTGAGCTAGAGGGCACAATGCTTCATATTTGGTGGACTTGCGGCCGAATTAGAGCCTTTTGGCAGAAAATTTTCCAAATTATCAGCACTTTAACAAACGTAACAGTAACCCCCAATCCCCACATAGCTCTACTCAACCACTCTATCCCTAAGATACCTAAACACTCGCAAGCCCTCTTCTTATGTATTCTGTTGGAGGCTAAAATTACTATAGCTAGGGCTCATTCTTCTCCGTGAACCAAACTCTATTCCTCTCTCCTCTCTTCATTTTACACGTTTCCTTTCTCTGTAAGTAAGTGACCTATCCGGTAGAGACCTCTGCCTGTCCACCATCTGAACGCCTATGTACAGTCATTATTCATGTATGATTGCTTATACTCTGTTTCTCATATAAAATCAATAAAACATTTTAAACATAAAGTTTAGCAAACCTCTTCAATCAAAAAATCAATTGGGGCAAATTTTATACAATTTATTAAAGTTGGAATGATTTTGGGGTGGGGGGGCACTGCGAGTTATCACTGAAATGCAGGAAGCGGATTATCATGTCATAGTGGGACCTGGACATGACAGCTGAAAAAATTGGCATGTGGTGGATGGGGTTGGTAGACCAATATGCATGCGCTTTGTTTTTTTTGTAAGCCCCATGTTGATTGTAAGGCCTAAAAACAATCTAAACTCCTCCAATGTTAGGCGTCTCCATTCAAAAGGACGGGCATAGCTTGAGTTGGGGTTGTTCTCTATATATTGATGGGCCAAAAAAATAGTTTGGTCCACCATGCCTTGAAGTAACTCATCATTGAAAAATAAATGTAATAATCTATTTCAGAAAAACTCTCGCTGTTGGCCTGCACACCTGGCTGTGCTGTGAAAGGGGGGATTGTGGCTGACTCTGTGCTAGAAGGCAGCCACAATGGGTTTGCTAAGACATCCAGAAGATGGGTTCGGGCCCTAATTCTTTGGGTCTGCTGTGAAATCGTATTGGACCTCACCTCCTGGGTTCTAGCGCCGTTGGCATTTGCCATTTGGCAATTTGCCATTTGGCGATTGGGGTGTCTGGCGCTGCTGGTAGCTGCCTGGACTTCAAACCGTCTTCTACTAGGATGGACTGCTTTCTCCTCCAATTTGGACATTGATGTACTGCCTTTGATGGGCTCGTATTCCGAACCGGAATCAGGAATGGAATCGGAACTGTACTGCGGAAGTTAGATCTCCCTGCTGCTGTCATCGGTCAGGCTTAGGATTTGATATGCCTCTTCTGGAGTGTAAACTTTTTTGGACATGGTGGCTGTATGACAGGTGACACTGATGGGCTGCACGACAGGTAGTGAGATGCTGCATGAGAGGTACTTCTGGGCTGCATGTCAGGTAGTAATTGGCGGCACATCAGGCACTGCTGGGCTCACGGGACAGGTACTCCTGATGGGCTCATGGGACATCCCTGATGGGATGACAGGTACTCAGATGGGGTGACAGGCACTCTGACAGGATGACAGGTACACTGACGGGATGACAGACACTCAGATGGTATGACAGGTACTCTGATGAGCTCACAGACAGGTGCTTAGATAGGATGACAGGTACTCTGATGAGCTCACAGACAGGTACTTGGATGATCTGGTGACAGGTTCTTTTTATTCAGGGGGGGAATTTTGGCACAGTAGCACACACAGTAATCTGTAACTCATTGTTCTGCAATCTCCTCCTTACACTGGATTGGTGTGTGAGGAGGAGAACCTGGTAACAGGCAGTTACCCGCGGTTTGTATACATTTATGACCAGCTGTAATTGGACACAGCTGGTCACATGGTAAAGAGCCAATTTCATTGGCTCTTTACCCTGATCGGGGCTGGGCTTTGTCCAAGGGACAAGCATCGTCCCCGATTTGCCGCGCTGCATGTTCCCGATTGCCGCATTGCATGGCCCCGGGGACGCGCACGAGTGGCGTGCACACGGATCTCCAAAGTTACCAGTTGTATTTGGACACAGCTGGTCACGTGATAAAGAGCCGATCAAATTGGCTCTTTACCCTGATCGGGGCTGGGCTTTGTCTGAGGGACAAGCATCGTCCCCAATTTGCCACGCTGCATGCCCTTGGGGGCGCACACGAGGTGTGCACACGGATCTCCAAAGTGACTGGCTGTATTTGAACACAGCTGGTCACGTGATAAAGAGCCAATGAAATTATTGGCTCTTTACCCTGATCAGGAATGGGCTATGTCCCAAGGGAAACACCTAACCTGCAGGGCCTGCAGTAGCAGTTAGAAACCGAGGGCATCATATGAAGCCCACCTGGAGAGAGAGTGTTCTTGCCGGCATGATTTGTCTATGGCCCAGTATGGAACTGGTTAAATATAGTGCCCTTGGGAGTCCCCTTAGTCTGCCTGTAAAGTGGCGTATCTGTACAGTGTATAGAACCTGCTGCAGCAAAACTGACATTTATAAAGAAAAAAATTATCTTTAAATTGATTTTCCCTGTAAGCTTTCTTTATTTTGTAAGCAACGGCTTGGGGAGTAGGGATGAGCCAAACACCCCCCTGTTCGGTTCGCACCAGAACATGCGAACAGGAAAAAAGTTCGCTCGAACACGCGAACACCGTTAAAGTCTATGGGACACGAACATTAATATTTAAAAGTGCTAATTTTAAAGGCTTATATGCAAGTTATTGTCATAAAAAGTGTTTGGGGACCTGGGTCCTGCCCCAGGGGACATGGATCAATGCAAAAAAAAGTTTTAAAAACGGCCGTTTTTTCAGGAGCAGTGATTTTAATAATGCTTAAAGTCAAACAATAAAAGTGTAATATCCCTTTAAATTTCGTACCTGGGGGGTGTCTATAGTATGCCTGTAAAGGGGCGCATGTTTCCTGTGTTTAGAACAGTCTGACAGCAAAATGACATTTCGAAGGAAAAAAAGCCATTTAAAACTACCCGCGGCTATTGCATTGCCGACAATACACATAGAAGTTCATTGATAAAAACGGCATGGGAATTCCCCACAGGGAAACCCTGAACCAAAATTAAAAAAAAAAAAGACGTGGGAGTCCCCCTAAATTCCATACCAGGCCCTTTAGGTCTGGTATGGATATTAAGGGGAACCCCGGCCAAAATTTTTTTTTAAAAAATGACGTGGGGTTCCCCCTAAATTTCATACCAGACCCTTTAGGTCTGGTATGGATTTTAAGGGGAACCCCGCGCCAAAAAAAAAAAAAAAATGGCGTGGGGTCCCCCCAAAAATCCATACCAGACCCTTATCCGAGCATGCAACCTGGCAGGCCGCAGGAAAAGAGGGGGACGAGAGTACGGCCCCCCCCTCCTGAACCGTACCAGGCCACATGCCCTCAACATTGAAGAAGAAGAAGAAGAAGATGAAGGAAGAAGCATTTAAATAAAGGAATTGTCAAAAACTGTCTCTTGTCATTTTTAACGTTTTTGACAGTTTTTTAGTGAAATGGTAGGGGTAAGTACCCCCTTACAATTTCACACAGGGGGTGGGGCGGGATCTGGGGGTCCCCTTGTTAAAGGGGGCTTCCAGATTCCGATAAGCCCCCCGCCCGCAGACCCCCACAACCACCGGCCAGGGTTGTGGGGATGAGGCCCTTGTCCTCATCAACATGGGGACAAGGTGTTTTGGGGGGCTACCCCAAAGCACCCTCCCAATGTTGAGGGCATGTAGCCTGGTATGGTTCAGGAGGGGGGGGCCGCACTCTCGTCCCCCCCTCTTTTCCTGCGGCCTGCCAGGTTGCGTGCTCGGATAAGGGTCTGGTATGGATTTTTGGGGGGACCCCACGCCGTTTTTTTTTTTTTTGGCACGGGGTTCCCCTTAAAATCCATACCAGACCTGAAGGGACTGGTATGGAATTTAGGGGGAACCCCACGTCATTTTTTTTCTTAAATTTTGGCCGGGGGTTCCCCTTAATATCCATACCAGACCTGAAGGGCCTGGTATGGAATTTAGGGGGTCTCCCACGTCATTTTTTTGTTTTTGTTTTTGTTTGGGGGGTTGCCCTGTGGGGAATTCCCATGCCGTTTTTATCAATGAACTTCTATGTGTATTGTCAGCAATGCAATAGCCGCAGGTAGTTTTAAATGGCTTTTTTTCCTTCGAAATGTCATTTTGCTGTCAGACTGTTCTAAACACAGGAAACATGCGCCCCTTTATAGGCATACTATAGACACCCCCCAGGTACGAAATTTAAAGGGATAGTACACTTTTATTGTTTGACTTTAAGCATTATTAAAATCACTGCTCCTGAAAAAATGGCCGTTTTTAAAACTTTTTTTTGCATTGATCCATGTCCCCTGGGGCAGGACCCTGGTCCCCAAACACTTTTTATGACAATAACTTGCATATAAGCCTTTAAAATTAGCACTTTTGATTTCTCCCATAGACTTTTAAAGGGTGTTCCGCGGCATTCGAATTTGCCGCGAACACCCCAAATTGTTCGCTGTTCGGCGAACTTGCAAACAGCCAATGTTCGAATCAAACATGAGTTCGACTCGAACTCGAAGCTCATCCCTATTGGGGAGCCAGTCTGTATGATGAGGCCCAGATTCAGTGCATTCAGAACAAGATTTGAAGATTTTTTGGATAAATTCTAGTGTCTCTTTGGCAGACTGTGGATGGAAATAAAAAATGTTGCAGCACAGTGAGCAAGCCTTATGTGAAGAAGCCAAATGCATTCAACTGCAACCTGCTAGAGGTACTCTTGATAAAAACAAAAATCGGCCTTGCTGTAGAAACTTGAAATTTGATGCACCTGTCAAACAGGTGTAAAAAAATGGTTCTTGGGTGTTAATTGTGCCCATGAAACCTATACCAAAAAAATTACTTGAAGATAAAATCAACACCGGGGGCGTGGCGTCCAGCTAGGAAGATGGCAGCATAATACAGCCGCTCCGCTCAGCCATCCAGGACTTTTGCATTCAGCAGGTACCACCGCTCACCTTGTGAAACACAACTGGATCCCGCTGCAATCCAGACCCGAACAGTATGACACACTGCAGAAAGGACCATCTGCAAGTTCATAAACTTGCAAAAAATTTGAGCAGACATGCGAATCCTATTAAAAACTATGGGACATGAAGATGAAAAATCAAAAGTGCTCATTTTAAAGGCTTATATGCAAGTTATTGTCATAAAATGTGTGTGGGGACCCGGGTACTGCCCTAGGAAACAAATATCAATGCAAAAAAAGGTTTGAAACAACAGTTTTTTTCAGGAGCAGTGATTTTAATAATGCTGAAATTGAAACAATAAAAATGAAATATTTCTATAAATATCGTGTCAGAGGGGTCTCCTTATTCTGTCTGTAAAGTGGCGCATCTGTGTGATGTGTAGAACAGTGCTGCAGCAAAATTACATTTCTAAAGGAAAAAATTAAATTTAACCACTTGCCGACCAGCCGCCGTCAGGTTGGCTCTCCTGTGCGAATCGCCATAGCTGCTCGTGCAGGCAATCGCCGACCATTACTAGTAAAAACTATAAAAAATAAATAAAAGTCCCTAATCTATCCCATAGTTTGTAGACACGATAACTTTTGCGCAAACCAATTAATATATGCCTATTGCGATTTTTTTTTTTTTTACCACAAATATGTAGAAGAATATATATCGGTCTAAACTGATGAATACATGTGTTTTTTATATATTTTTTTATATATGTATTACAGCAAAAAGTTAAAAAAAAATTTTTTTTCAAAATTGTCCCACTTTTGACTGTTTATAGTGAAAAAAAAAAAACTCCAGAGGTGATTAAATACCACCAAAAGAAAGCTCTATTTGTGGGTAAAAAATGGAGTCAATTTTGTTTGGGTACAGCATCGAACGTCCACGCAATCGTCAATTAAAGTGACGCAGTGCCGTATCGCAAAAAATGGCCTGGTCTTTAAGGGGGCAAATCCTTTTGGGGCTGAAGTTGTTAAACTTGTTTGCAGCTGTAATGTTTTGCAATTTAGCTGAAAAATTAAGGAAAAAAACGGCGTGCGCCCCCCACCCCTCCAGTCCATTCCAGGCCCTTCGGGTGCAGTCCAGTGCATCAGGTGTTCAATTTTCAATAATTTGCACTATAGCTTGTAGACTCTATAGTAGGGATGAGCTGAACACCCCCTGGTTCGGTTCGCACCAGAACCTGTGAACGGACCGAAAATTTGCACGAACGTTAGAATCCCATTGACGTCTATGGGACTCGAACGTTCAAAATCAAAAGTGCTAATTTTAAAGGCTAATTTGCATGGTATTGTCCTAAAAAAGGTTTGGGACCCGGGTCCTGCCCCAGGGGACATATATCCATGCAAAAAAAGTTTTAAAAACGGCCGTTTTTTCGGGAGCAGTGATTTTAATGATGCTTAAAGTAAAAAAAAAAAAAAGTGAAATATTCCTTTAAATATCGTACCTGAGGGGTGTCTATAGTATGCCTGTAAAGTGGCATGTGTTTCTCGTGCTTAGAACAGTCCCTGCACAAAATGACATTTTTAAAGGAATAAAAGTCATTTAAAACTGCTTGCGGCTTTAATGTAATGTCGAGTCCTGGCAATATGGATGAAAATCAGTGAGACAAACGGCATGGGTACCCCCCAGTCCATTACCAGGCCCTTTGGGTCTTGTATGGATATTAAGGGTGTAGCAGAGCGTCCCAGAGAGAGCCAGGAAAAGTCCTGTTCGGGGTTTATACATCTCCCAGGCTCCTCTCATACACGTTCAGGGATCTTTGATCCATGATCCAGTTCAGGTCTTGGTCCTCTCCCCCAGGCTAATTTAAGCTCACCTGAGCAGACAGCCTTTGCTCTTGGCCTGGGATACTCAGACTACTTCTGTGTAGGAGAGCAAAGAGGTATGTGGAAGCTGACAAGCTGTAGGCTTGCTCAGCTTGGTAGTTAGGATCTGTAAATATTGTTTAGTTAGTGCCGAGACACGGCTAGGTTTTGTTTTGGCTATTTTTGTTCCTATTTGTTTTTTTTGGAACACTGTACAGCACCTGTATATAGACTTGTATATATCACAAATAAACACCGCACTGTTTGTCACTATTTCACTGGATTTGGTATCTGTGCCTGAAAGATTGCTCATCCCAGGGAGCTTTTGTACCTGCTACCTGTCCCCCAGGTTACATATGGTGGAGACTGCGACCAGCTGTAGTAAGTTACTACTTAAAAGGCCAGTACCTAGAGTGACTAAACATGGAGGAAATCCTAAAACAATTGGTGATATCCAATGCTGCACAGCAACAATCCAATGCTGCACAGCATCAAGCAAACGCTGCACTGCATCAAGCAAACGCTACACAGCAGCAAACAAATGCTATCGCACAGGAGCAAACCAAGGCGCTGTGCCAACAGATTGGTGCTGTACAGGAGCTATCGCAGAGGCTGTTTGAACAGCTAGCCACTGATGCAAAAGAGGATAGGAAAACCCTGGTTGCGGTTGTGGAGACGCTAGCACAGTGGTCACCTGCTAAAGTTAATGTTGTTGGAGACAAGCCCTCAGCCATCCATGTGGGTCGCTTTCTTTCCAAGATGACTGCAGATGATGATCCAGAGGCCTTTCTCTTAACGTTTGAACGGACCGCTGAGAGGGAAGGTTGGCCCAAAACCCAGTGGGCAGGACTGGTCGCCCCCTTGCTGTCTGGAGAATAGCAGAAGGCCTACTATGATTTGGAGTCAGCAGAAGCAGGAGACTATGAAAAGGTCAAGCGGGAAATCCTGGCGCGACTTGGTGTCACCTTGGCAGTTCAAGCACAGCGGGTCCACAGCTGGTTCTTCCAAGACGAGAGGCCCCCAAGATCGCAGATGTTGGACCTAATTCACTTGGTGAGAAAATGGCTACAGCCGGAGTCCCTGTCTGGGCCACAAATAGTGGAGTGTGTGGTCATGGACCGGTTCCTGAGGTCACTATCAGTTCCCTGCAGAAGTGGGTGAGTCAAGGAGACCCCAACTCGGCGGACAACCTCGTGGAACTTGTTGAAAGGTACTTTGCTGCAGAGAACCTGGTCACCACCCCTACAGCCGCACGGACTTTCCGCCCAAAGCCATGGTCTCCCCAGACAACCGGTAAGACTGTTTCAGGGGAAGTGGGTGGTAAGCATGGCAAGGAAATAGGGGGGAGGATTTTTGGTGCCAGGACTGAAGTTTGGCGTCCCAAACAAGGGAAGCTACTGCCTGTCAGCAAACCAAACTGGGGAAACATCAGGTGTTTTCGTTGCCAAGAACTGGGACATGTTGCAGCAAACTGTCCATTGACAGATGAACCAATGCAGTGTGATCTATCTATTAGAAGGCAGTCTATGTTTGCTGCTGTTTCATGTGCTGCAGCACCAAGTTTGGGAAAACACATGTGCCAAATGACTGTTAATAATAAGTCTATTACGGCCTTGCTGGACTCTGGAAGTCTAGTGACTTTGGTTACAGCTGAGATGGTTGTTGCTGTGATCTGTGTACATGGGGATACCCGCGAGTATCCTATAGCCACTGTTCAGTTTAAAACTGGCTTAGGTATGGTGACCCATCCGGTCAGAGTTGTGCCCCACTTGTTGCACGAGGCCATCATTGATAGGGACTTCCCTAAGTTTTGGGAACTGTGGAATCATCCCGACCCGGTCGCAGTAGCTGACTCAGTGACAGAGCCAGAACTCCTGGCCACTACTGACAATATGGGTTCAGGGGACTCTTCTCAGGGCTCCCCGGGTTTTCCTTTCTCAGTTATGGCAGGAGAGCTGGAGGAGCCTGAGGAGGTCCCCACAACCAGTGGAGCTGGGCAGCCATCTGCTGAATCTGAGCCTACGTTGGCGTTTGCTGACCTTAATTTGGGTACCGAGCAGAGAAAAGACCCAACCCTTGCCAGGGCCTGGGAAAATGTAATAGTGATTAATGATGTACCTGTCGAATCAGGGGACAGGCTCTGTTTTCCTTATTTTAGCAGCAATGAGTATTTACTGTATCGTGTATGTAAAAAAAAATGAAGTGGTTGAACAGTTGGTGGTCCCTAAGCCATACAGACGGGTGGTGTTGGAACTTGCCCATGGGCACTTGCTAGGAGGTCATTTAGGGGTTGAGAAAACTACTGAAAGGGTGTTGCGCAGGTTTTATTGGCCTGGGATACAGAAGGATATTGAGAATTATTGTCAATCCTGTCCTGTGTGTCAGATGTCAGCCCCACTACAACACTTCCGAAGTCCTTTAGTGCCCTTGCCCATTATTGAAGTGCCCTTTGAGAGGATTGCCATGGACCTTGTGGGTCCACTCCCCAAGTCTGCCCAAGGCCATCAGCATATCCTTGTAATCATGGATTGTTACCCCGAGGCCATTCCCTTACGCACCCCGTCTGCTAAAAACATTGCCAAAGAGCTGTTTATGGTGTTCAGTCGTGTTGGAATCCCTAAAGAAGTCCTTACAGACCAGGGCACCCCATTTATGTCCCGAATAACTAGAGAGCTGTACAAGTTATTTAAGGTGTCGCAATTGCGAACCCCTGTGTACCATCCTCAAACAGATGGCTTGGTGGAACACTTCAATAAGACATTAAAAAGCATGTTAAGGTTGTTGACAAGGATGGGAAAAACTGGGACTTCCTGATACCATTCTTGATTGCCATCAGGGAGGTTCCCCAGTCCTCCATGGGGTACTCTCCATTTGAGTTGCTTTATGGGAGACGCCCTCAGGGACTCTTGGACATAGTCAAAGAAACTTGGGAGGGGGAGCAGACACCCCATAAAAGTGTCATTGAGCATATTGCTCAAATGCAGGACAGGATTGCAGCAATCATGCCGATGGTAAAAGAACACTTACTGCAGGCCCAAGCAGCCCAACAGAGGATATACAACCGGGGGGCCCAACTCCGTGTTTTCTCACCTGGTGACAGGGTCCTGGTGTTAGTTCCCACTGTTGAGAGCAAGTTCCTGGCTAAGTGGCAGGGTCCCTTTGAAGTAATTGAAAGAGTTGGGGAGGTCAATTACAAAATATATTAACCAGGAAAAAGGAAGCCCAAACAGATTTACCACATAAACCTGTTAAAGCCCTGGAAGGATAGACTGGCGTTAACTGCGAGGTCCCTCCCGGTAATGCCTAAGAGTACTGAGTCCCCTCTGATCCCTGAGGTCACGATTCCAGGCACCCTGTCATATTCCCAAAAGCAGGAAACTAGAGAATTCCTGATAAGAAATAGAGAGAAATTTTTAGAGTTACCTGGCACGACTTCAGCAGTTCAGCATGATATTGTTACTGAACCTGGGGTCCGTGTCAAGCTCAAACCATACCGAATTCCTGAAGCGAGGAGAAAGGACATCAGCGAGGAAGTTAAAAGAATGTTGGAGCTAGATGTCATTGAGGAATCCAATAGTGACTGGTCTAGCCCCATCGTGTTAGTTCCAAAACCGAATGGCACTTGGAGGTTCTGTAATGACTTCAGGAAGCTTAATGCAGTGACAAAGTTTGACACATATCCAATGCCCATAGTGGACAAACTTATAGACCGACTTGGCAAGGCTCGCTATCTGACCACTTTGGACTTGACAAAAGGTTATTGGCAAATACCTCTGACTGGTAGCGCCAAAGAGAAGACTGCATTTGTGACCCCTGAGGGTTCCTTTCAATATAAAAAAATGCCTTTTGGGTTGCAAAATGCCCCCGCAACATTTCAGAGGGCCATGGACAGGACTCTAAGACCCCACCGACAATATGCAGCAGCATATCTAGATGACATAGTGGTACATAGCACTGACTGGGAGTCTCACTTGCCCCGTGTCCAGACTGTCCTTGATTCCCTCTTCAAAGAAGGTTTTACAGCAAATCCAAAAAAATGTGCCATTGGTCTAGAGGAAGCCAAGTATTTGGGCTACACTATAGGGCGTGGTGTCATAAAACCTCAAGTGAATAAAATAGAAGCCATCCAGGAATGGCCACGTCCTGCAAACAAGAAGCAGGTCAGGGCGTTTCTTGGCATTGCGGGGTATTATAGAAGATTTATCCCAAATTTTGCAACTATAGCTGCCCCACTGAGAGACCTTACGAAAGGGAAAGACTCTGTAATGGTCCTCAGTAGCAGAGGAATCTTTCCAAGTCCTGAAGAAGGCTCTTTGTGCACAACGAGTACTGTACTCTCCCAATTTCTCCAAAGATTTTTTGGTTCAGACGGATGCGTCTGATGTTGGTATCGAGGCAGTACTTTCACAGGTACACAATGGGGAAGAACACCCTGTGGTGTACCTAAAGCAGAAAGCTCAATGACCATGAGCAAAGGTATGCAGTCATTGAAAAGGAGTGTTTAGCCTTAAAGTGGGCCGTGGACGCACTCAAGTACTATTTGTTAGGATGCCAGTTTGAGTTAATAACTGACCATGCTCCTCTGAAATGGATGGCCCAAAAGAAGGAGACTAATAGACGGATGAACCGGTGGTTTTTGGCTCTACAGGATTACTCATTCACTGTAAAACACAGGCCAGGTGTTGAGATGGAGAATGTAGATGCCCTGTTCCCTGTTCACTCCTGTTGGGCTACAGGTGTTCCAACCCTGGGGTTGAAACAAGGGTGGGATGTGTAGCAGAGCGTCCCAGAGAGAGCCAGGAAAAGTTCTGTTCAGGGTTTATACATCTCCCAGGCTCCTCTCATACACGTTCAGGGATCTTTGATCCATAGTCCAGTTCAGGTCTTGGTCCTCTTCCCCAGGCTAATTTAAGCTAACCTGAGCAGACAGCCTTTGCTCTTGGCCTGGGATACTCAGACTACTTCTGTGTAGGAGAGCAAAAAGGTATGTGGAAGCTGACAAGCTGTAGGCTTGCTCAGATTGGTAGTTAGGATCTGTAAATATCGTTTAGTTAGTGCCGAGACACGGCTAGGTTTTGTTTTGGCTATTTTTGTTCCTATTTGTTTTTTTTGGAACACTGTACAGCACCTGTATATAGACTTGTATATATCACAAATAAACACTGCACTGTTTGTCATTATTTCACTGGATTTGGTATCTGTGCCTGAAAGATTGCTCATGACAGGGAGCTTTTGTACCTGCTACCTGTCCCCCAGGTTACAAGGGGAACTCCACACCCAAATTAAAAAAAGGAAAGGTGTGGGGCCACCAGGCCTTATATACTCTGAACAGCAGTATACAGGTGGTGCAAACAAGACAGGGACTGTAGGTTTGTTGTTAAGTAGAATCTGTTTGTAATTTTGAACTGGTACATTTTCAATGTGTTTAGCTCCAGCAAAAAAATCTATTTTAATCTTTTTGGAAAACATAGGGAAGACTTATCACCCCTGTGACATTTGTTTTGCTGTCTGTGCTCCTCTTCAGAAGATTTCACCTCACTTTTTGTCCCAATGACAAATGTTTTTTGAAAATCTGGGTTTTTAGTGAAACAAGGATTGGTGATAAAGCATCAGTGGAAAGGAGAAACGTTTTTCCCATATTAACTCTTACAGGAGAGAATTTCCCTTTCTAGGAGTAGATTTCATCTCACTTCCTGTTGTCTCCTTCCATTTTCAAGTAGGAGTCATTTGTAAGTTGGATGTTTGAAAGTAGGGGCCTGCCTTATATACTCAGCAGAAATTTGGGCCTTAGGTGTTGGTGTTGCCACAACACTGTAAGCCCTCACAGGGCCCTGCTGTGAAATATTAGATCAAGAATTGTAATTACATGCCCCTGTTGAACAGGGGCAGAAAAATTGGGCCTTTGGTGATGGTGGTGCTGGTGCCACAACACTGTAAGTCCTCACAGTTAGTCTTGGTGGGCGCTGGTACGGGCCCTGCTGTGAAATATTAGATCAAGAATTCTAATTACATGTCCCTGTTGACCAGAGGCAGACAAATTGGGCCCTGGTGCTGGTGCTGGTGCCACAACACTGCAACCCCTCACAGATACTCTAGTTGGAGCGCAGGAACTAGCCCTGCTGCAAAGAATTGTGTCAAAAGTTGTAATTACACGCCTCTGTTAAACAGGGGCTGAAAAATTGGGCCTTAGGCACTGGTGGCGGCGCCCAGAACCAAAAATGTTCTTACAAGCTATCGGCATGATCATTGAGGAGGAAGAGGATAATTACTCAGCATAACAGGCTAGTCACTCAGCATCAGCATAGGCAGTCTTTGAAGGGATCTGATATTTCAAAAAAAAAATTATTCGTTTACATCAGCATCAGGTGCTTGGTAGCTGGTGGTGATCCAAGATTGATTCATTTTTATGAAGGTCAGTCGATCGACCGAGTCGGTGGACAGACGCACCCTGTGATCGGTTACAAAGCCTTCAGCAGCACTGAATGTGCGTTCCGAAAGAACACTGGATGCAGGACAGGCCAGTAGCATACTGTGCAAGCTCTGGCCAGTGATCCATCCTCAAGACCCAGTAACCGAGAGGATTTTCAGTGGGAAAGGTGTCCAAGTCAGATCTTGCCCCTAGGTATTCTTGCACCATGTAAAACAGGCGCTGGTGATGGTTGCTGGAACCGATCATACCTTGGGGCTGCGGACTAAAAATTTGTCTGAGCACATCGGTCAGACAGTCACCTTCTCCACCGCTCCTTCTTTGACTGACCGACGCCTCAGCAACATGTTGTCCAGGAACAAGAGTTTGTGACCTCCCAGTCTCTGCACAGATCTTTCTGCAAGGCCTCCCGAAGACGTTTCATCCTCTGCTCCCTCTGCGATGGCAAGATAAGGTCCGCAACCTTACCCTTGTAACGTGGATCAAGGAGGTTTGCCAGCCAGTATTGATCCCTCTCCTTGATACAACGAATACGAGGATCCTTCCGCAGGCTTTGCAGGATCAGGGAGGCCATGCAGTGTAGGTTTGCTGAGGCATTCAGTCAGGAGTCCTTTGGGTCACTAAGAACGACATGATCCGCAGCCACCTCCTCCCAGCCACATACAAGTCCATGGGTTTCTTGGGACTGTAAATGATCCCTTTAAAGACTGCTGCTGATGCTGAGTGCCAGGCTCCACCTCCATGCTGACACAATCCTCCTCCTCCTCTTCCTCTTCTTGTGTGATAAGCAGGCACACAGGAACACTGTCTGGATAAAGGGGACCTTGAGAGCTAAGGAAGTCCTCCTCTTCCTGCCTCTGTTGTGCCTCAAGTGCCCTGTCCATTATTCCACACAGCGTGTGCTTCAACAGGTGGACAAGGGGGACAGTGTCACTGATGCATGAACTGTCACTGCTCACCATCCTCGTGGCCTCCTCAAATGGTGACAGGACAGTGCATGCATCTCTGATCATAGCCCATTGGCGTGGGGAAAAAAAACAAGCTCCCCTGACCCTGTCCTGGTGCCATAGTCGCACAGGTACTTATTGACGACCCTCTGCTGCATGTGCAGCCGCTGCAGCATGGCCAACGTTGAGTTCCACCTGGTGGGCATGTCACAGGTTTGAAGGTTCTTGGGCAGGTTAAATTCCTTTTGGAGGTCTGCCAGCTGAGCACTGGCAATATATGACCGGCGGAAATGCACACAGACTTTCCTGGCCTTCCTCAGAACATCCTGTAAGCCCGGGTACCTGCCCAAGAACCGCTGCACCACCAAGTTAAGGACGTGAGCCAAACAGGGCACATGGGTCATTTGTCCCTGTCGGAGGGCGGAGAGGAATTTGGTGCCATTGTCGCAAACCAGCATTCCTGCCTTAAGTTGTCATGGCGTCAACCACCTCTGAACCTGCCCTTGCAGAGCTGACAGAACCTCTGCCCCAGTGTGGCTCCTGTCACCCAAGCACACCAGCTCAAGCACCGCATGGCATCTTTTGGCCTGCATACTTGCGTAGCCCCTTGAATGCCTACGGAGCACCGCTGGTTCCGAGGACAAAGCACAGGAAGAGGCC